>VZSU01001431.1:63109-75338 GCA_013398715.1 Nesospiza acunhae | reverse complement strand
AGCAGGGCAAAATGTAATGTCCTGTACATCAAGGAAGAATAACATCCTACAGCAGCTGCTGAGAAGCAACCATTTGGAAGGTAGCTTTGCCTGGAAGAATCTTGGGGTCCCAGTAGGCAAGGGAGTGACTGTGAGCCAAGAATGTGTCCTCACGACAAAGAGGGTTGTCAGCAAGTCAAAGGAAGAGATGGTTCCTCTTACTGTGTTCAGTTCTGGGCTCCCCAATTCGAAGGAGGGGAGGGAGACCCCAGTGAAGGGTCACAAAGATGATGAAGGGACTAGAGCATCACTTAGCTGAAGAGAGGCTGAGCAAGTTAGGACTGTTCAGCCTAGAGAAAAGGAGGCTCAGGAGAGTGTGGGGAGGAAATCTTAAGAGGGAGCCAGGCTCTTCTTGTCAGTGCCCACTGACAGGAGAAGTGGGAGTGGGTGCAGAAAGTTCAGCCTCAACTCAAAGAAATACTCTTTCTTGGTGTGAGGGTAGTCTAAATGTTTCTGTGGGGGTTTTTGCTTTTTTTCATTCCCCTATTCCCCTGAAATTCACAGGAGTAAAGTAAACAACCCCTTTTTGTTTTCTTAAATCTCACTCATCTAAAGTTGAGGTTTCATTGCTGCCTTCTAGAACTTAATGGCTGTGTTGTATTGTATTTGAAAACCAAGGCCATTTCCATTATCCCCAGACTTGGGATTTTTACATTCATTTCTGAGTCAATAGTTGTCCTCACTTAGGGACTAAAATCAAAACTAGGCCTTTTAGAGGCCATTGGACAATACAAAAGAAGCAGCAGTTAGTTACTGGAGTGTGTTTAAGCAGTGTAACTTTGAAGTTGCTTGTATATAGCTCTGTAGGTATCTTTGCCTAGCACACTGATATTACATCTAGGGTCATGTGTACTTCTCAGGGTTGTGCTGAGTTCTTCATGTGCATAAACCAAGACCCACACCACTATACATTGTTAATGTATAGGGCACAGCTTGGAATTAATTCAAACTTGCATAGCCATGGGAACTGCCATTTGAACATAGGTAGCAGTTACAAAAGTAAAGCTTTTCAGGTGGGAGGAGTTCATGTGCAAGTTCACTTTATACCCTCTTCATTTTCTCTCAAGTTTGGAAACTCTCTTTTGAGATGGCAGGGTGAGAGGAACTGAAAGGTTTTGGCAGTGCTGGGAGGTTTGTCTGGTATAACTTTCCCAATTGTCAGTTTAGCAAATGCTTTGAGGTTAATTTAATTAATTAATTAATTAAAGCATTTTAAATGCTTTTATGGGGAGAGGCCACTGAAATATCTGTTTGGAATACATGTACATCATTAGCCTAAGCATCTTAAAACTTCTTTTGCAAGTGAGCAGCCTTTTTTCCACTAGTTGGTTTTGTCCTACAGAGTTAATGTTGATCTGTGATTATACATAAATAACAAGTGAAATAGTTAAACAATTCATATTAAAATAGAAAAATTTCACATGAGAAGGCTTTACTAAAAATGCTGTTTCTAGTGGTTGTTGCATGTGTGCCTAAGAAAAAGGGTCAGGTGGTGGGATTCTACACGTACTCTACTGCCACAGGTGGATTGACCCTGTCTGGCTGCCAGACCCTTCTACCCAGCTGCTTTCTCACTCCCCCTTCTCAACAGAACACGGGAAGAAAATCAGGTGAAGAAGTTTCTGGGTCAAGATAAAGCCAGGGAGATCCCTTAGGAATTGCTGTCATGGGCAAAAGAGGTTTAATTTGTGATAAAGGAGTTGAATTTATTGCAAATTAAAAATAGAGTAGGCTGGGAGAGAAGAAAGACAAATCAGTAAACACCTTACCTCTCCCTGCCCACTTCAACTTTTTCCTAAAGACTCAACTTTACTCTCTCATCTCTGACTATTCTACCTCCTTCCTGCAGGGGGGATGATGGGGATTGTGGTCAGTTCACAACACAGTGTCTGCTGCCCTTTCCTCCTCACACTTTCCTGCTGCTTCCTCTGTGTGGACTTCCTCTCACAGGATAGTGTCCTTCACAAAGGGCTCTAACATGAGTTGTCTCCATGGGCTGCTCCAGTGTGGGTCCCCAGTGGGCAGTTTTTGCCAGAAAGTTTGCTTATAAGTGGGATTCTCCCTACGGCTTCTCCCAGAACCTGCTCCATTATGGCCTCTCCATGGACTTCCTCCAGCAAATATCCCTCTGCTGCAGTGGATCCTCTGTAGACTGCAGGTGGATCTCTGCTTCACCGTGGTCCTCCACAGGTTGCAGGAGACAGCCTGCCTCACCATGCTCTTCAATGGGCTGCAAGCACCTTCTCCATCACTGACCTTGGTGTATGCAGAGCTGTTTCTCTCCCTCCTTCCTGCCTGCCATCCATGTGTTGTGTGTCTCCCTGTCTCTCTCTCTCTCTCACGCATGCACGCATGCATCAGCTGTGGAGAACTTTTTACCCTTTCTCGTTATTACAGAGAATGCTACCAGCATCAGCTGTGGGCTCAGCTTTTGGCAGTGATGGGTCTATTGAGCCCAGTGGAACCATCTGTGTCCACCGTGGGGCAGCTCCCAGCCTCCTCTGACAGAGCTTATACCTGCTGCCAACACCTTGCCATGGAGACCTAACGCACTTGCCTTGGCGAGTCTAATCCAACGCCACTTCTAAGGCAACTGCACATGGCATGGAACTGAAGTTTGCTTTGACTCTGGTTATTTGCTTGATGCACAAAAGCCAGACATGATGAAAATAGATTTGTGGTGTCTTTTATATGGTGGTAGCCAGGAGTCTTGGTTCTCTTAAGAAAAGTTTGGCTGCATATGTAAGATAATTGGTTATGGTGGAGTAAGCATTCATCTTTGTATTCTCAGCCCGTGCTGGTATCTGGTGTCCATAAGAAGTTGAAGTCAGAACTTTGGAAACCAGAAGCTTTCAGCCTGGAATTTGGAGATCAAGATGTAGATTTGGTGAACTGCAGGAACTGTGCCATAATTTCAGACGTGAAAGTGCGTGACTTCTGGGATGGCTTTGAGATAATATCTAGTAAGTAATATTTATGGCTGACTAGTTTAACTGAGCAGTCTGTCTTGTTATCTTCAACTCTTAATTTTCCACCTATTTTCCTAAAAAATAAATGAAGAAAAAAATCTGAATACCTTATCAGTCTCATCCAAAGAAGCCATTATTCCTTATATGTAGCACACCCTGGAAAATGCTTTATTGGTGGAGATTAGGGCAGGACTGTCCAAGAGAACTGTCTGTACTGCAGTGTGTTGGTGTGTGTAACTTTCATGTGTCAAAAAATGCTCCATTTCATGGGAAAGTGCCTGTTTGTTTGTTTGTTTTAACTTTCCCCAGTGAAATTAATCCTCAGTTACCATTTTTAAGAAAGTAAGTAATGTGTCTACCTTTGCTTTCCTTTCAACCCTAGTTTTTATTGTAAAACTAAAGGGAACCTGCTCTCCTAAAACAGATGGAGACTTTCAATACGAAAATTTGGATTTGGTGGAATACATCAGTCAAGTAAATCTGATATACAAATGCAAATTTATATCTATTATGAATAGCAATGCTATATGAGTGCCTCACATGATAACACATTATTTAATGCTCAAGGTCTTTGAGAAAACCTTCTGTTAAGTGTGGATGGGGAAACTAACCAACTAAAATTTCTGAGGACATAACAGGTCAAGTTAAAGAGCTTCTGACAAGCTGAGTGCTCCATTTTAGATTGTATATACCTAGATCTGAGTGGTCTTATAGTTACAGGTGTTAGAGCTGTAAAAGTTCATTGCAGTATTGCTGATTTTAGAGTTGTGTATAAAATGTTTTCTGTATTTATTGCGGTGTGCATATTGCAGAAATGGTGAACTGTTGGATGACTTAATGGAATGTTCATTCAACAGTCAACAAAATTATAGATTTGCAGACCAAGAATATTCCTTTCCTAGTAATTTTCCTTTCAATAAACTCCCTGCTTTTGACTTGTTTTTTTATATGGTTAGTACAGAGTGTTGTATTTTGTACTGTTAAATTTCATACTGGTTTTGTTATTAATCAGAAATAAATGGCCTTGGAGGATATAATAGTGTGGTCTTTGTGTATTGACAGTAATTGGGAAAGTTCACAAACTCTTCGGTTTTGTGCTGGGGTCATGAATGAAAATAGTGAATTTGTATGGGTCCAGTTATCTCTGAGAAATGTTACTTGCAGTTTGTCTCCAGATAATGCTTCTTTCAGCAAAATCACCTTTGGCTTTTCTTTTAGACAAAGCCTTTACCACACTATACATGAGAAATATTAATGACCTAGGTTGGAAAACCTTATCACTCTTGATAGTTTCTTTTAAATTCATTTTATTTAGAGTTTCTTCAGCCATGTTCAGTCCCTAGTATAGAGGAACATTTGCTGCTAGTCCAGATACTTCACATTCTAATTCTTATGAAAACTGTTGGTAAATTACCTAATGTCTCTGACTTCTCTGTATTACATAAATTCTAAATTTTTAAAATATGTGGCTGGCTCCCGCCCTCACATTAAGTTACCAAGGAGATGTAGAACAGCCACTGACTTTGGAGGTGTTATTGACATTATTCTATATGACTTTAATTAATTTCAATCTTTTGCTGTTTCTTTTAATATTTTTGGGCTCAAAGTGGACTTTTGAAAGGTCTGACTTTTTGTTTTGATCCTTCTTACACCTGCTTTTCTTTGCTGATATTTTCTGGGGTTTGTCCAGTTTCATGTAATTTGTCGGATCTGTATGTTATCATCCAAGTAGTTCTTCACTCTGTCCTTTCTGAATAGCCTCCCTACAAACTGCTTCTTCTTTAGATCAAAGATCCTTCACGAATTCAAAATCTTGAATATGGGAAGTTGTGAAACACTTGAAATTCAAGTCCTTGAGCTTTTCAGTTCGCTCACCTCTCTAAAATCTGTAGCTTATCAAAGTTTATCTTTAAATCAGTCATTTCAGTCACTACATATCTGCGGTTCTTAATTCCTTTTAATTTCAATAAAATATTTTTTTATATTGCAAACTCGGGCTGCCTTCTGTAGCCTGTTGATATGTAACACAGATGTGATTCACAGATCTCCAAGTCCTAATTTCTTAGATATGCTTTCGCTTCCGATGCTGTCAGGAGCTCTGCTAGATCAGTTTGGCTGGCAATTCTCAGTAAGGTAGGAAGCAGTGAAGGGTGTTACTCTCTGAGGAAATGGGGATGCTAAATTCTTAAGACTGCTGTACACCTTGTTTTTTAATTGGTTGCTTCATGTAGAGTTATGAAAAATCTGGTAGAAGAGTGAGCTATGGTTTTCTCTAAATGTTACAGTGAGTTCTCTGCTACTTGCGTACCACTTCTAGATAGACTCTCGTAGCCCTAAGATCTGAGGTAGAACAGCAGTTGATATGGTCAGTACTGTCATAGCATAAATCTACTGTTGCATATGTAATGCCATCTTTCTGTGCTGCTCGGTTTCTGTTTCCAGTCAGGACTTGTGTAAAACTCCTAAAGTGAAGAACAAATGTTCTGCTAATTTGAGTTCCTCCAGCAAAGAAGAATTAAAGAAACGTAAAGGCTATCTTCCTTTGTGACCACCTGTGGTTCTGGTCACAAGGGTTCTTGGGTGAAGGAAGAGACGAGATCTTTGACTCTATTGTCAGAAGGCTTGATTTATTATTTTATGATATATACATCTATTATAACTATACTAAAAAGAAAAAGAAAGGAAAGGTTCTGAAACTGCTAGCTACCTAAGAATAGAAAGTAAAGAAGAATAACAAACCTTGCTCTCTCGGACTGTCTCTCAGAGAGCCCAGTCCTGGATTGGCCACTAGTTCTAAACATCTCAGATGGGCCAATCCAGACAGACCTGTTGCATTCCACAGCAGCAGATAACCTATTGTTTATGTCTGTTGCTGAAGTTCTCAGCTTCAGCCGGAAAAATCCTGAGAGAGGATTTTTCATAAAAGAAATGTCTGCGACAACCACCTGCTCTTTAGCTTTTTTGAATGTCGTGTACTATGGTTTCTTGCTTTACACTGAAGTTAGGATTGATTTCAGAACAAGAACCAATAACTTTAATTTTATAGATGTACCGCTTCTCTTGAAATTAATGATAAAACTCCCATTGACTTTGGTAAAAGGAGTAAGGAAGAATGTTTTGGAAAGGCTTTTGAGGCTGAATAAAAACTATTCTGAAACTTAGCAGCTGTGCAAGATCTGTCAAACTTCTGCTGTCAGTGATTATATCTGTGTATGTATACTTATATAGTTGTTAAACTGTTGTTGATCATACTATGATATTGCTTGGAAGCCCAAAACAAAACCAGGATCCATTTTGCTGTGCATTGTAAGAGGTACAAAAACCCTTGCAGCTTTAACAAGGTAGTGGGCTGTGGTAAAAAGATACTGCATGAAGAAATCTTAATTTGTTTCTTGCAGAACGGCTCAGGTCAGATGATGGTCAGCCAATGGTACTAAAGTTAAAGGATTGGCCTCCAGGGGAGGACTTCAGAGATATGATGCCTACGAGGTAAGTAACCTTTAGTATCGGTGCTGACAGGACTGCTGTAGGTGCTACAGAAGGATAACCTGCCTTTGTCTGTCTTTATTCTCTAGGTTTGAGGACTTGATGGAAAATCTTCCTCTTCCTGAATATACCAAGAGAGACGGCAGACTGAATTTGGCTTCTAGGCTGCCAAGCTACTTTGTCCGTCCTGACTTGGGTCCTAAAATGTACAATGCGTATGGTATGTGAGTATAGGTCTGCAGATACTGGTTTCTGTGACTCTTTATTACACTTAGGGCAAATACAAGGCTGTGACATTACACAAGGCTGTGGCTGTGGCAAAACACAGTGCTTATCCTAGAGCCTGCTGTTTCTTTTTTTTCATTTAGTCCTACAAATCTATTCTTACATGAGCTCTCTCTCTGTCAGATGTGCCCTTTTCTGCCTTGTGTATCCAAGAGATGTACATACAGTAAGTTAAGTTTGCAAACAATTATTAATACATATAACAGGCATAATACCAGTACCGGATTCAAGGAAAAGTTAGTATGTTTTTGAGAGCAACTGAAGTATTGAAGAGGAAAACTACCTGCCTTCTGGGGACTTTGACCTGTTTCTGGTCTGTTATGATAGGTACTGTTCAGTGAGTTGAGTTCCTAACTTCAGAAGCTTGTATTTTAAACAGAAAATAGATAAATAGGATGGTGTTCCTGAAAACTCTTGTGGGCGCACGCTTCTGTTACTGTTTGCTGATACAAAGTTTGGTTTTTTTTTTTAAATATTCTGGTTCCCTGCCATGTTCCTTGCTAGAGATGGTTAAGCAGAGGTAGAAAGAGAGGGTGCTATTGAAAGGCCAGAGGAAAAAAAAGGGAAGATGTTAATAAGAAGGTCAAAGAGTTAAGAAGCAAACATTTGAAATCTTTCTCCATTACTTACAGTCACTTGAGAGAGACATAAGTTCCTTCAACATGCAAAGGTACAAGTACTTGAGTCTGCAGGTGTTTCTCCTTACTGAATTGTAATCTGAATTGTTAATGATGAGTTGATCACTAACTGCTGTGAATTCAGCTGGTCATGGATTTTACAGCTAGTATGAGAAAATAAAAAACGGCTGGAGGCTTATACTTCTAACAGACCATTGACTTGCTGCACACAGTAGGATGCTAATGCCATTTAAAGCAGTTCTCTCTTGCCTCCAAGCATAGGAAGACTTGCTTTGTGCTTATGATAGCTAGGTTCTCTAGTACAGGCTGTATAAAAGACTCTCAGAGAGAAAATTGTAAAGTACAAGTTATGGCTTTGGTGTTAAAATGCTTGTTTTCTCATGACTTGGGTAAACTAGGTTTGCTTCTGTTTTCCTGTGAAATAAAAATACTAGTTATCAGTAAACTTTTTACTTACGCTACACATGACATGAATATACCTGTTTCAGTTGCTGTTTGACTTTGTTTTCTGCTCTCATTGCCATACAAAGTTAGCTTTTTAAACAGGTTTTTCAGCCAGGTTATTTCTATAAGAGATTAGTCACAGAATTTTATTTTATTTTGCACTCTGTTACAGGCTTAATTACTGCAGAAGACAGACGAGTTGGTACCACAAACCTTCACTTGGATGTGTCTGATGCTGTCAACGTCATGGTGTATGTTGGGATTCCCATTGGGGAAGGGAGCCATGATGATGGTAATGCTTAAGGAAAGCTGTTTTCTGTATACTAAAAATCAATTTTGTTTGTAAGAAGAGTATCTTTTATTGTTTAAGCTTGTCATTTCTATGATACATAATTCAAATATACAAGGCAGTTTGCAACATTTGCAGCACATAATTAAAAGTGCAGTAACGCTTCATTAGTTTCCAACTGTGGGAGCAGCAGAGTTTTGCTAGAAATTAGATACATTCCTGAAGAAAAGAGAAGAAAGAGTAGCTTACTCCCCTTTCTTCTCCTTGTATTTGAATAATTGTAGCTTAGTTTAAATTCAAGACTGAGCTTTGTGATTAGCCATCAATTGACACATTCACTGAATTCTGTTAAAATGAAGCTTGATGGGCTTAGAAAGGGCACTATATGATGCAACAGTTGCAGTGTGACTGAATTTAGTAGCTCAAAATGCTCCTTCCTCTTCTGTGTGTCAAAAAATGAGTTTTTACATGGATTCCCCTTTCAGAGGTTCTGAAAACAATTGATGAGGGAGATGCTGATGATGTAACAAAGCAGCGAATCCATGAAGGAAGAGAGAAACCTGGAGCATTGTGGCACATCTATGCTGCCAAGGATGCTGAAAAGATACGGGAACTTCTCCGGAAGGTATGCTGGTTGCAGAGAAAGCTTGAGCTTACAGGGTTCCTTGACTAGCTTGCTTATAGCAGCTGAATGATTCAAATTGCTGTCAACATCAAGTGTGTAGGTATTGCACTTCTGTCTTTGAGGGCACTGATAGTTACTGTGTCCACAGGTTTGCAGCCTGGTCTGGAATCTTCATACTAATGCATGTTGCTGTTTAAGACCTAAATGACCTTGATAAAAATCATGTTCTACCTTGAAATAGTTTGTTAAATTTTTAGATACAGACCATTTTGTGAGCCAGCAATATCAAGGTGCTGTGTCATGGTTTCCTTCCACCCCGTATCTTGGCCCTAGGTTGGAGAAGAACAAGGCCAAGAAAATCCTCCAGATCATGACCCCATTCATGACCAAAGCTGGTACTTGGACCAGACCTTACGTAAGAGACTATATGATGAGTATGGTGTGCAAGGCTGGGCAATAGTGCAGTTCCTTGGCGATGCCGTGTTCATTCCTGCAGGTGCTCCCCATCAGGTAACTATACCAACTCTAGGCCATATTGACAGATATTTGAATTGGAGGCACAACAGCTGCAGTTTTAAAATAACTCGTAATTAATATTGCACACTTAAGGTTTATTTTTCTACATATGCAGTTCTTACATTACTAAAAGTTATGTAAATATCTGAATGATGTGTACATAACTGATGAAATTACAGGGGGAATCAAAGCTGGGATGAATGGAGGGAAAGCATTTCTGTGTAGTGAAACTTCAGCCAAGGAAACCAAATTCAAAGGTTAAGAGAACTTGCTTTAGGGAACACTAATATATATGGGAGAACAGGAAACCTGTTAGATGTCATGTATTTTGTTCTCATTTTACTATTAGATACAACTCTGTCAGTTTCTGGTTTCGATGAGGGGGGGGGGGGGGGGTTCTGGGGTTTGGTTTTTGTTGTTGTTGATGTTTGTTTCGGGTGTTGGGGTTTTATTTGTTTTGTTTTGTATGGTTCATTGTCTTTATATATCAGTCATTTGATACGGATTTTTAGGTCCATAATTTGTACAGCTGCATTAAAGTGGCAGAAGATTTTGTATCTCCCGAACACGTGAAGCACTGCTTCCGTCTGACCCAGGAGTTCAGGCATCTGTCTAATACTCATACAAACCATGAGGATAAACTGCAGGTAACCATTTTATGTCAGTAAACATTAAATACATCCTGTGTTTGGCCAGCTTACTTCAGTACTAGAAATGTGTCTCTAAGGAAAGAGTAACAACTTTCCACAAATCTGGAGGTTCTCATTTGATAGGTACGTTACTTAAAAATTAAGTACTTCTGTCTACAGTATTATGTAAACAAAAATTAGTAATAGACTTCTGCATTTCCAGAGAACTTTCCCCCATTAAATTAATGCACGCATTGTTGTTAATAAGTTTTTGAATGGCTGAATCCTAATGACAGCAGAGCAGACCAGAAGAAAAAAAAAATCTTAAAAAGGAAGGAGCAGTGCTTTGTTTTGAAGAGAGATGGTTCTTTGACCAAGTACTCTTACATTTGTTTCTTTGTTGCCTAAAGGAAAACTCCTCTGAAAACGAGTGGCTTATTTAAGTCAGGGATATGGTTTAGTGATGGACTCAGCAGTGTTAGGTGTGTGGTTGGATTCGATGATCTTAAAGGTCTCATCCAACATATGTTAGTCCTAAAATTAAATGTGATTTGGTTTGAGGAACTGTGACTGCTTCAACTAATAATTATGCACAGAACATAATAGATACACAAGGACACTGGATGTAAGACAGTAAGTTGTATAGAGAGAAGACCATAGGATATTGTGTTCAATGTTGTCTAATTCTTCTGAAGCAACTTTAGTAACTGCTCCGTTTGCAGATTTTGTTGTCAGCATTTTTTGTGTATCAGTAATTACACGTATGTGAAAGGAAGGAGGGTGGAGATCTGCAGAATGATTGTCCTCATCGAAGTACAGAGTATATGGTCACTCTCCAGAATGTCACCCAAGGATGTCAGAATCTACAATGTTAATTCTCTCATACCAATTCAGTGAAAGTTTGCTATAAATTCCTATGTGAATTTTCATGAGATTATAAAGGAAAGCAGAAGTAGTATCAACTCTCATTCTGGCATCTAACACTGTACCTCTTCAGCTGTGATGATACAAATGCAGAAATGTTTCTGTAAATTAAGAGGTTGCAAATGAATAATGCTTATTATTAAAAAAAAAAAACAAGAAAAGTGCAACTCAGTAATCCTGTGAAAAGGAATACTGGTTGTATTTGTCTCCATCTTTTTTTTAAAAAACCTTTCTCATTTTTAATGTATATTTTTATATAAACCTCTGTCTATATTTTTATATATTAAAATACACAGAGACAATAAATTATACAAAAAATGAGGTCACATGTACATCAGGAAAAGATGATGGTGGTTGTCAGTTAGTTGAGCAAGTGCAATTGAGCTACTCACTTTGGAGGTGAAACTGTTCTGTTCAGCACCTGGAAACAGAATTCAAATAGATCAGAAAAAATCAGAAACTAGACAGAACTTTGATTCTTAAATTAGGTAACTGTGAAAAAGATAGCAGTGAGTACTAGTGGATTTCAAATCTTGGGCTTGTCTTTCTGCAAGATTCACAAATTTGAAGTATTTCTAGCCTCCATGCAAAGACAAGATGATTTGTTGCATCATATTAGTTTTCATAGGATTAAACCATGTCATTTTCTTGCAGCTTTTAGATTTGATTAATGTGAGCCTCTTAAGTGACTTCGATCACAAGGACTTTTACCAAATAAACTAATATATATATATAACTTTGTACTGCACTTCCTCCTTGCTCTCACAAGAGAAGGAATTATCTTAAAACACAAGTAAACATATGTTGCTGGGTGACCAGAAAATGAGTTAATAAATCAGTGCAGGTGTCTAAGATACTTGTCATCTGTGACAGTTAAAATTTGTGCCATTGGTATTCTGAAGCAAAATAGTATCTATTTTATGTATACTTGCCAGCTATTACAAATTCAGCTGTCAAAGCTGATGGCATAGCTATGTAAGACTCTCCTTGTTAGTCTGTAGAAGTTGATTTTTCTTTTTTCCTGTTGCAGGTGAAGAACATTATCTACCATGCAGTGAAAGATGCTGTTGGCACACTGAAAGCCCATGAATCTAAACTAGCTAGATCGTAGGAATTGCTAATTCCAAATGCCCTGTCAAGTAGGCCTTTTGCTCACGGTATATACAGGGACTGCACACGACTGCCTCTGCAGGAGCAAAAGCTTCTCACTGGGAGCTGGTGTGGTCAGTATTACAATCTTCAGCCACTGTTTTCTACACTGCCTCAACACCGAAGGTCTGATGGAAGGTCGCACTCTTAAATGCAGAATTCCAGATTCTAAAAGGTGCCATATCCCTTTCCTGTGGCCTTTTGCAAATTGAAAGAACATGGAAACCACTTGGTGT
>VZSU01001431.1:31222-56797 GCA_013398715.1 Nesospiza acunhae | reverse complement strand
CCCCGCCCGGAGATCGGCATCACGCCGGCACCAGCATCCCAGGGGGAGTGCCCGCCACTGCGGCCGGGGACGGTGCAGGGCGTCGCGAGGCGCTGAGGGGTCTGTTCTTCTCGTAGGCTGATCTTCGGCACCCTTTACCCCGCGTACTCCTCCTACAAGGCCGTGAAGACGAAAAACGTAAAGGAATATGTGAGTACGGGCTCACCGTGCCGGCGCAGCGCCCGCCTCGTCCTTCGCGGCCGCCTCGAAAGCCCCCGGCCTGTCCCCGGGACGATGGCACTCCGGCTCCGCAGGGGCTCGGGTCAGCCAGGCCGCCCGAGCAGCAGCTCCAGTCGTCTCTGGAAAAGCTGCCAAGGATGGGTGCTTACTGAAATGGGAGGTTTCAAGCCGTAAATATGGGCTGTATTTTCTCAGACGATGCTGAGTGAGGAGGGGAGAGTGGTTTCTTCCAAACGGTTGAATAATCCTGCTTAGTTTGTGGCTTCCTATCAACTTTGCTTGCAACCAGTGTTTTATGTTGGTTAAAACTTCATTCTCCTTCCCTTCTGAAACCGTTTCCCTCTCTCTGTCTACACCCTTGCTGCAATTACCATACTTACAACACCAGATGTTTTTTGTGGTAATGTGTTGCCTTCCTACAGAAGTGATATTCTGAGTAGATCACTTGAGACAAGACCTATGATGTGGAAAAGTATGGCACTAATTTTTGGGTTTTGTTTAGTGATTCAGTGGTATAGGTTTCCTGAAGTAGTCTGGATTGCTGCAGCAGAGTGGTTCAAGAAATTTTATTTGAACTGCGAAAACTTGCATATTAATTATTTTTCCTTGAGAGGACCACACCAGAAATAAGCAGTTAGATGTTGGACTGCCATCTATCTAATTCAGTTGCATTTGAAACACTTCTTCCTTTTCAACAAAAGTAGAAAGAAAGAAGAAAACATAGCAGAAGGGGCATATCTGTTCAAAATGTTCTTCATGTGAAAAGTCAGCAGAAAACTTGAATGCTGTGCTGCCCATTTTGAAATCTAGCTCTTTTATGTACTGCTGCTTGCTCATAGTGCCTAAGAACCAGCATTGGTTAGGGTTTGGTGGTGGAGAAAGGTCTTAGAGGTGTATCTGTGCTTAAGTGGTGTAGTGAAGCTTGACTTGACACAAACAAAGCTACCACAAACAGTTCATCAGTGACACCAGAGTACAGTGCAAATTTACTGTTCTCTACCACCATGATAAAAATTCAGGATAAATCCTTGATCAGTTGTGGCAAACTACTTCTAGTAGCTCAGGTTGTCCTAAAAGCAATTTCTTTCTTTTTACGTGTTGTCTTCAGCGTTGGTCAAGTCTACATTCCAGTCTTGCTTTTGCATTTGCTGAATTTGTTTAGGTTTTTGGGGCAGGTTTGGGAGACTAGTTATGTGCCTGAAGCTGGTCATCATAAGGGTGAGCAGCAAATGACTCCTGACTCCTTTTAGTAAATTGAAAAAAAAAAAATGCAGCCTCATTCAACCCACAATTTTGGAAGGTGTTTGTAATCTGTAAGAAAAAAATAGGGCTTCTTCCCATCTGCTTTCTGCTCTTTTAGTTTCTGATCATCTGCACGGACTTCTAAAACTAGAAGTAGGATCCTTCTAGTTTGTTTAGGAGCTATACTTCTTTTTTTTTCCTTGGCTTTAAAGCATAGGGTGAAGGGTGCCAGAAGGAGACAGAGGCAAGAGATGTGTCCAATATCAAAGATGTGAACATGAAGTTTATTTAAACAGTAACAAAACAATGTTTTCTGTTCTCAGTTCATACTCCGAACATTCTGTTAGCAGAGTGAAAAATAAGCACAAAGCTTACACTAAGGCTGCCGACAGTGACCTCTTTTGAGTGAAATCTACTAATACATGTAAATGCAATAGTTTTCACTAAGAAAAAGGAGACACTGTAAATTCGTTGCTTTGTATTTAATCCCATTTAGAGACAAAATGTCAGCTGGAGATCAATCAGGATCCTTTTTTGAATTCTTTAATCTACTCCTATCTAATCTCTTGGATAGAAAAGTATCTTCTGCACAGTTTGTCATCTCACTATTCACAGCCTTTTCCAGATGTTTCATGAAGATGAGCAGCACAGATCTCAACAGATTCCTGTGGCATTCCACTGGTAACTTTCCTCATTGTGAAAAGTGGACATTTACTTTTATCCTTTGTTTCCTTTTTTTTAACCAATTGTTAATCCTCAATAGTCCCTTCATTTTTATCCCTGACGATTTTGTTTCTTTAAGTGTTTGTATAGACCTGTTAGAAACTATTTAGAAGCTTCATATACCCTTGCCCTGTAAGGAAAGCACTATAGCTAGCAGAGTCTTATGGAAACCTAAGGGTTCTGCTATACTTGTGATTATTTTGTTTCTGGAAAAAGCCCTTAGTCTTTGCTTTGTTATGTATATGTAGGTATTTGCTAATTGCTTTTATTACTGTTATTATCTTCATTTTGCCTAATGCTGAAGTAAGATTTACTGGTGTATAGGCTTTCTGAAATCTCTCACCCTTTTGGATCCCTTTTTGCAAACTTAGATTTATCATTATTCACACACTTCTTCATACAAGAGCTGATTCACGTTGCTGCACTGAGGACTTAATCATTCTTTTTGAAAAGTTGCTTTAGATCAGCTGAATGGCTCCTGGTCTTGTCCAAACTGATGATGCAAGAAAAAAAAAAGGCAGGAGAGAGCCATACAATACAAGTTTTTGCTATTTTCTCTTGTGAAAGAGTTTCCAGTAAAGTGGAAATAATTTGGATTATTAACTATTCATTCACTGTGTTAGAGCAGCTGGAGGCAGATTAATTTTCTTTTATGAGAAACTTGTGCAGAGTCTTTCAAGAACAAATCACCAAATTTTCCAACACATGCAAGGTTGGGGAAATACCTGCTTTTCTAGTATTTGCAAGGATTGTCAACAAGTCATTATTATATGAACATAATTGTTCATGTAATTTTAATAGATTAATGTATGGATTTAGTATGTGGCATTTCCCTGATTCAGTTTACTCCTTTTTTCCCATTCTTGATGACACTGAGGGTGTTAAATTGCTTTTAATTGAGGTGTCCTCTTCATTTATCTGCTACTTACGCTCTTTTTTAATTCTCAACAGGATAGGAAACTAGCAATTTCCCTTATAATTTAGCTGACTCCTCTTGAGGAGTAAGCTGAATGAACTCTAAGCTTGTAGCTGAGAAACCAGCTACCAAAACAGCAGTGTGTATCTCTTTTGTTATGGGGGAATTATTTTGTGCTTTGAAAGAAATACTGCCCCAGATGAGGATGTGAGGAAGTAGAGATATAGATAAAAGGCATCCAAATGTGTCATAATAGTACATACATCTACTCTAAACCTTAAACAAGAAGATTAGGTTGATGTGGCATGTTCTTTGCTTTTATACCTCTCTCAGTGAGCCTTTATTTAAAAAGAAAAATTAATTGTTTGTGTGATTTCTGGGAGTAATGATTAAGGCAAAGAATGCTTACTCGTGAGTTAGCACAAAAGAATATGTTTCTTGGTTTGTTGTTTTTCTTTTTTCCTAAGGAAAATCTTTACATCAGGAAAATACAGGGCTGCAGCTGAAACTTAAGCTTTTACATATGTGTGTGTCTATATTTTTTTATGGTATTCATGATATATGGAAGAGTGTAACTTTACTTAAAGTGAATGGATAAATCCTTTTGGATAGGTCATTTGGGACCTTAACGCTGTTGCACCATAATATTGCTCCAGCGCATGCATTCATCAATGTATCTGTATCTGTTTATTTAGAGCACAGTAATCCTACATGTTTTCTCAGACTGAAATGTACCATTTAGTATGTGTCCATTACAGATTATGTATGCCTTCTTTTTGAATCCGTCTTAATGTGTGGAGATGAGTAATTTATACTGAGAAGACATTTTACTTTTTTTTCTGGGTTCTGATGTATGTCCATTGAGTGACTGCTCTTTTGCAGGTGAAGTGGATGATGTATTGGATTGTATTTGCCTTTTTCACCACTGCAGAAACACTTACAGACATTGTTCTTTCTTGGTGAGTTCCTTAGTGGCACGTTGTGGGTTTTTTTGTTATTGCTGTGTTTTTGTTTTGCTTTTTTTGTCTCTTTTTTTAAGCAGAGAGGAGACATGTTAGGATGTTAAGAAAATCAACTCGTCTCCTTTAGGAGTTTTCAGTCCCTGTGAAGAGCTAGCAGGTTTTGAGATACTGTGGGTAGCAGCTGCCATCTTAGCTGTTTCAACTCCTTTGCTTGCAAAGTTAGGGTAAATGCACAGTATCTGTAAAAGGATCTTCATCCATTCGTAGCTTCAAATATTTTTGAGAAGCTGTTAATGTGAACTGGTACAGTTTGAAAAATGATAGTCTAAAAGACACCTTAAAAATGGTAGAAGGAAGGGACCTATTTTGCTTTGACAGCCTTTTATGTGGAAGAACAGATCGCACGCATGTCAGTGCTGTGAGTGGTTTGCTTGATGAACTTGGCTTTCCCTAGGAAGGGTGGGACAGACTGGAATAGAAGAAAGCAGATTGTTACTCCATTCGATGCTCTGTGTCATGCTTGGCAATATGGAGGCCTCCAAAAATGACAATTCATTGTTACAGGGCTTCGACTTTGAAACAGGGTATCTTCAGTTGCCTCATTGCTTTTGTGTTTGAGCTTTGCACACATCTCTGAAACAATGTTAGTCAAGAGTTTCATCTTCTTAAGAGCCATGAAGTACTATACATGTCATACAAAAGTGCTCAGCAGCTTTGTTTTTACCTGCATAAATTCTGAAAAGCAGACAAAGATTGAAAAAGCAGAAGATGCTCTCTGAAGAAACTTCAGAATGATGAGAGTAGCTATCAGATTGTAATTTGGTGTGTTTGCAGGGCTGAGAGATGCCCTGTTTATGGAGTTTTCATGGCTATGGATGAAAGACTAAATGATACTCGAAGAAGGTATGTCCTAGGATTCTAAAAAGGGTTCTGCTTTTCTGACCTGAATCTTTCTCCCTGTGCTGCTCTCTGCTAGTTATCTCCATCTGTCTCTGTGCTGATCTTGATTCCAGTTCTCCATCTTTCTCTTTCTTCTTCTTTTTTTTTTTTTCCTCTTTCTCTCAGGTTTCCTTTTTATTTCGAGCTGAAAATCGCATTTGTGATTTGGCTGCTCTCCCCTTACACCAAGGGCTCCAGTGTCCTCTACAGGAAGTTTGTGCACCCAACGCTCTCCAATAAGGAGAAGGTACTTGCTTGTTGGAAGATACTGACCTGTCTGGGACCTGATTGACTTCTAATTCAGTTATGCCACAATAAAAACTGAATTCAGTGAATCTTGCTTGTGCTGACCTCAGGGAATGTAGAATGATTCTGTGTCTGACAATGATGTCATACTGCAGCTTACTGAAGATTGCAGTGTAGCCAATAGTTTCCCTAATGCTTAGGAAGCATGTTTGGCTAACCCAGTGTCATGAGCCCTTACAGTCACTGTCAGTAGTTAAGCCTCTTGAATCACGACAGGAGCAGCATGTTCTGTAGCCAGTCTGTTTTTTCACATTGTTGGTATAAGCAATTGCTTTGTTTCAGTAGTTAGAATTTGGAAATAGCATACTGTATTTTAAAGCCGTATTTACATGTTTTCTGTAATTAGCAGAGAAACTCAGGTTATGTGATCACTGACACCTGATGCTAATAGTCTGAAAAAAGAGATGAGCTTTGTGTTTTTAAGGGTGACGATGGGGAAACTTTGATCATGTTTGTAACGAGCAACTAAATGCCATGTTCCATGTTGCATTCCTAGGAAATTGATGAATACATTACTCAGGCTTGTGACAAGAGCTACGAAACCATGATGCGAGTTGGCAAGAGAGGGTTAAACCTTGCTGCCAATGCAGCGGTTACTGCAGCTGCAAAGGTAATGCAGTGCCTTCTCTAATATTCATGAATTCTCCAGCAGTTTATTTTTGTGTACCAGCAGTTAGGTGCTGTGGGTCTGTTAGGGATACTAGTACTTGTTTGGCAGCAACCTACTTTTCCTTCCTTCCAGTTTGGCCTGCAGATAATCCCATCCTTTGACTTAGAAAAAGTAGAGGGGGAGTGGAGTGGATTTTGCTTTAACCTCTTAGTTGTTGTTTTCACTTCTCTGGTTTTTTTCGGAGTAGCCTAGTGGGGAATAGGGCACCTTTGCTTCTCTTCTGAATGAATAATTCCATGTGAGATGATCTTGGTGAGGTGCCTTTCACCCTAATTTTGTGTCCTCTTAGGGCCAGGGAGTTTTGTCTGAGAAGCTTCGAAGTTTCAGCATGCAGGATCTCACTCTGATCCGAGATGAAGATACTGTGCATATGCGAAGCCGTGATCCACAGCTGCACCCTTCTGCTGCAAGTCTTCTGGAAACTATTGAAGACTCAGGTACAGAGCACCTGCTGGGCCATTGTATGAGACCTCTGATTGTGAGCCAGGAGGGCTTCCCTGAGCCTTGGGTCTCAGAACTGAGTACAAGATTGTAAATTATCTGTGAGAAGTTGCATTGTCTTCCCTAGAGCCTTCTCATTTAATATACATCTCTATACTTATTCCATACTTATCCCATAGTCATTATTCAAGATGGTCTCTCTGTCATGTGTTCCTTGAGGATGGGCCATTTTAAACCTCATGAGATTCTTTAAAAGTATTTGTTAAAACTTTTGCTCTTGTTCCTTAGCTTCATGTTACTCCTCAGGAGAGGAGAGCAGTGTGGCTCATCGGTCTAATGGAACCCCATCAGATACTAGAACAGACCCATCAGATGAAGATGCAGGAGACAAACTTCCTAAACGTACCCAGAGTCTCAAAACTCCTAAAAAGGTGATGAAAGCTGAAGTGAGTTGGTGTATAGATAATTTCCAGCACTGACATTGATTTGTGAGCTTGGTTGAAAGGCTCTAGCTTTATAGTCTCAGCATTTAGAAGCTGTATATATAAATTTTGTCAGACTGTCTTTTCTAGTTGAGTCCTACATCAGAGGACTTGTCGTCTACTTGCTATACTTGTCTCTAGCTTTTGCATTTTTATCGTGCCTGTCATAAGCAAGAACCCAGCTTTTCTTTCATCTGGATTTTGTATTGAAGGGTGGAGCATTAGATATCTTTAACATGTTTTGTTGACAATATCTTCTCTCCTATCTGCTATAGTCTGAATACATAATAGTGACTTTTATCCCTGGGACAGCCACTTTCTCTTAATCTAACTGCAGCTGTTGTGTACCCTCTTAGGCCTCCCTTGACTGTTACACATTAGGTATGGGAAATTACACCAGTCCTACCTACCCCATTCCTGGAGTTTGTTCTCAAAGTTTGAGTCACTAGCAATTGCTCAGTTGTCTCCTTATGTTCACATGATGATCCAAGGTATTTACTGCCATTCAGTGGGACATGAGATGCCTGATTTCTTATTATTAAAATCAACCATACATGAAAGTTGATGCAGTTGTGTCCAAGAATCACTTGAGCTTGGCAATCTTTTTTCCAGGTGTTTTCAGGTGTGTTTTGTAGAAAATGCTTTTTGAGGTGCTACTTTCCAGGTCTTGACACTTTCTTGCATGTTTCTTATGGTTTGATTTGTACATGATAAAATGCTTCTCCCATTTTATGAAGCTGGGGTCCTATTTGCTTGATTCGACTTGGAGTTCTAATGTTATTCTTTTTATCTAAGATAAATAATGCTATATAACTGACTCACATTGTCGAGCTATTCAGGCTAAATATGAAATAGTTTGAAGGAAAGTAATTGCTTAGGGCATGATTTTAAGGTGTACTGTTAACCTGATTTTACAGTGTATGGGAAACCTTTGCATGTGCTTTAGTACTCCTTGTAATAGAATCACAGAATAATTGAGGTTGGAGGGGTTCTCTGAATTCACCTGCTTCAAACCCACTGCTCATGTAGAGCCAGTTCCCAGGACCAGGTCCAAGTGGCTTTTGATTTTCTCCAAAAATGGACATCTCTGTCCAAAGATGCATTTTAATTTAACTAGGATCTTTCTATGGCTTATTTCCAAGTTGACCCCTCTTCTTTCTTGTCTTGTGTATTGGACAGGAGCAGGGAAACAAGAGGCTCAAAATTTGAGTGGAAGCTTCCTAGTGAGGACTTTTCAAAGTGAAATTATGAAAGACAGAAAGAACTCTTCTATGCTGTTTGTTGTGAATACACAAGTACTGATAAAGCCCTTTGCAGGCGTATTGGTATTTATGCTCAGATTGTTGGGTCTTTGGGTCAGGTGCAGGACTTGTAGGAAGTCTTTGACTGAGATAGATCTCTGAGATTGCCAGCCATGGCTGAATGCATCACAGATGGATAAATGTGCTCTTCTTACCAATATCTAGAATGTAAAACACAGAAGTAAAGTGTGCAAATTAGTTCAGGTTGTTTCTACAGCTTTCAGAGAACTGCGCTTGGTGATGGAAGTTAAGAAGCAGAAAAGTTAGAGCAGTGAAATGTTACGTGAATGTTACCAGTCAGAAATACCTGTGTTTAACCTTTTGTTTGGACAGCTGGCTTTGATTTAACTACTGTACATACCTTGTTCTAGAATGCCCTTTTCTGGTTGCTATTTGATGGATATGTTGAGTGATTTGTTTATTGGAAAAAAAAAAAAGAATGGTTAAACAGACATTTTGAGACAACAGATGACATTATTAGGGTCATGTTATTGTTGTTTCATCCTATTTTTCACTCTGCATTCTTGCATCTTTCTGTTACACATTTAGATGTTAAAATAAACTAGCCTAAGATGCCTCTTTTTATTTCTCCTCAGCTTCCAGTGAGAAGTGTAAAAGCCCGCCCTAAGAAGAAAGCTGCTGGCTCTCTTGCTTCTGGCGAGTCATCCTAAGGCGACCTGCTCCCCCAGCACCTGTCTCTGTCCTGGGATTTGCCTTTCGCTTTTTATGGGGAAACTCTCCAAAGGAAGGGAGCTGAGATTATTGTACATAACCGATACTGCTTTACAGAGCTTATTCCAAGGCAAGGGGGAGGCTGGGATTCAGAAAGCAGAGTAGAGGATACAAATCCTCAGGAATTTTCTCCTTTTCATATCTCTGTTGGAGGGAATGCTGATATGTCTGTACATAGCCAGTTGCTTTGGAATTCCCACTGTATAACTCTAGTTGAGAATCTTTGCTGGAAAAACTGACTAGGGTTAGAGACATCCATTGCACAGAAGCTGGAAAAATACTAGACACTGGAGTTCCATAGGGTGGGTGGCTCTCAAAAATGTCTTCTCTTGCTCTGGGTATTCTTCTGCAGCTGTGTGTTGTTAAGAAGAGCCCATCATGAGTCATATTCCTTAAGAATGGACCATACCTGGTATGTCCATTGTCTTTGAGAAAGTGACTGAAGTGATGTATACTGAGTGCTTTTGAACATAAAGGACTGGCTCATGGGAGGTTTATGCTAGATTCCCACTATTCATACTGGAAGATGAAGAGATTTGGTTTAATTTTATTTTTTCTGGAAGGTGATAATTTTTTCTGGAAGGGAGATAATTGGAGAAACTGATAAAGGAAATGTGCTATTACATGCACATTATATGGTGGAGTAGGTAGGAGTTACTGTTGAGAAGGAAAGTGTGACATCTCTAAGATTTTGGCTCTTTTTTAAACTGCTTGAATTTTACTTCAGGTTCTGATGCTCACTTTGACTCTTCTGAGAGCATCAGAATGGGGCGAGTCTCATGCAGTTCCGTTGCAAGCATACTCGCTCTGCCATTTAGTGGTTGAACTCATGTCATTGTGTTGCTTGTTACTTCAGACAAATTCTTTTATTCTAGCAGATGTCTGGGGAAAATCTGTCTCAAAATAGTCTGCGAACATACTTGAGAATATCAGAAGCCCTCACCTCTCAGCTTTAGGAGAGTCAATCCTCAGGACATAAGACCTGAAACAGTTGATTTATTAACGGTTGAGTTCCTCTAACTTCAGGATTTTGTTTATGGGGGATAAAAAGCGAGCACTAGGGCACAATACTGGTGAATACTGATTAATCTGTCCTCTTGCTTTATCCTACTGCAGCCCTTGCACAGATTTTCTGTCTGATATGTGCCGTGCTTATCAGTGTCCTGAGACTCGAGCAATACTTAACTCTTGGGACAGAAAACTACAAGGAATGTAGAATATGTATTGTGGGAGGGAAATTGTAGTGCTAGAGAGAAAATTTGCATAATGACAAGCCATACTAGACTCTTGAACGTTGTTAAGGGGAGAACCCCTGTACACATGCTGGCTGAGCCTATGAAAATTTAAGAGTAGGGTTCTTGTTATCAAGATCTATAATGAAGGTGCACCATTTTAGACATGAATATCTGAATGAATACTTGATGGTCTTAATTTTCATTGAAATTAGTTATTAAAGGAACCTGGCTCCTACATGCAGGTGTTTGCATCCCATACTTTTGTTGTCACATTTCTGAAATTACAGTGAATTCTTCACAGAGCCCAGTATTTTGCTGTTGACAAGGTATAGAAGCACTTCTGCAGCTATTGCTCCACAAGTATTTCTGTCCTAGAGAATAGCCTTTCAAAAGTTTATAAAGTTGAAGATTAGGACTGAATTTTTTTCTTGTTTTCCATTGTCTTGGTGGCAAATTGCTGTTCAATTCACCAGTTATTTCAGGAAGCCAGTTAAGTTGGGTTTACTATTTTTTGCAGCTTTAAAAATTTTAAACTTTACAGTCCATGTTAGAAACTTGCGTCTTGTCGGAAATGTTTGTCCTAAATTATCCACAAGGCCTTATCCAGAAGCCAGTAGAAAATGCTTGATTTGGCTCTGCATTTCATAAAAAAAACCCCACCATTATTTTGTTCTTTTTAAGTTTATTAGCAAACTTCATATTTGTGTCTTACTAGCACATGCAAATGCATGTCCTGAAGCAGGAATACTTGCTGTTTCCAAAGGAAATTCCTCTCTCCAGACAACAGATAAAATCTTTCATGGTTATGTGGAAGAACCAGTTGTGAGATATTGCTGTCCTAGACTTTACTGTACTGAGCAAGAGAGAACCATTGGTCTCTATATACCAAGTATGTCTATGACCATGTTTCTTGATTTTTTTTTTTTTCAAAATTAAAATTGTGCATAGCAAATTATTTATGTAAATCATTGTGAGGGACTTGATTTGGAAGCCAAGTCCCCCCTTGTGCTGTTCTTCTTGCCCTTTCCTTGTGCATGCACTGTGATAGTCTATGATTACTGGGTTTCCACAGAGCAACTTTCCAGAATCTTCTCTAGAATTCATTTATTTGTAATGGCTTTTCTGCTTTGAAGCACAGGAAGAAATTCTGAAGATTCAGTTCAGGTATTTGGATTTGTCGTTGTCTTCCTGAGCTGGGGCCTGTGCTAAGTAGGATTTACTTAGCATTGATGCTTGATGTCGTTAGCTTGTGGGTAAATACGGGTCGGTTTTACTCTGAGTTTTCTTTATACAGGGGAATTGGCTTTTCGGTTGCAGGAGGGAGTCTACAGTAGAGTCAGGGACTATCTAGTGCGTGATATGAAGCTGATGATGTCAAGCAGCAGAACTTACCCAGAGCAAGACCAATGTCTTAGCATGGATACTGTTTTCTTCTTGTAGTACAAGTGTGACTGCTAGATTGTGCTTTGCTTGATCAAAGCCACTGCAGATCTACCACCACCCACATGACCTCTTAGTGAGCTTCTAGATCTAGTTGTGCATTGGATACACTGTCTTGCATAGAATTTCTCTTGTTAATGAGAACGCTGAATGTGCTGTTTTGATAAAATGCTTTTATCAGCTGCTGTTCGGTGTTTTCGGCAGGAAATGCTGGAATGTAGTTTCTCTTCGGTATCATCTGTGGGCTTCATCATGCAATTAAGCAAATGGTTAAATCTTCACCTAGCAGTAGAACCCTGTTGTGTTTGGTAAATGTTTAGAGCCTTTTCCTAATCTGCCTGGCCATAGAGAGAATTGCAGTAACAGAAAATGATACTTGAAGGTGGGAGCTAAAGAGGGTGGTATGTGTGTGTCAGACTTCATGTGCCTAAAGGTTATCCTAAAATACCTGTACCATGGCCTACAAAGTTGAAGCCGTGACTGCCTTTTGAAAAGAAATGTTTTGCTTTCATGCTTTGTAGTAGGATGAGTCAGTGTTCTGCTGTTGGAAAAGAAAATACTGAAATGGGGTTTCCTGTGTTAGAAACTTAATGATCTGTTGCATAAAAGGGAAAGTGTTTTCTTGTTTGGCAGTAATCCTCCATGGTGGGTAAGAAATATGGAAATACAGGGGAGACAGCTGCCAGGTTTTAAACCTTTACACTTTACCTAAACATCATTGTTACCTACTTTTTTAAAATGGAGTTTGTGATTCTCCAGCTTTACATTTCTGGGACTGATTTCCTTTAGACTAGAATGATTTCCTTGGTATGTAGAGCATATATATATAGAGAGGGGTGCTGGTGTTCTTAAAATTGCAAAGCTTGTTCTGGGGAAGTTTCACTTTCCCTCATTTTAGTGAATTGATTTCCACTCATTATGCTTTTGCAATGCTGGGCTTTTTTTTTTAATACGTTGCTCTTGGAAGTATGACTCCTTCACAATATACTTCCTTGGAAAATAAAAGAACCACAANAGCAGGAAATTTAGTGCCTTAGGAGAAAAGTAAGGTATCTGTGGAGAACTGTGCTGGTTCTCTGGTCCACACAGACCATTGTATCAAGGAGGCTCACAAGTTAACTGTGAAGTGTCATTGTGTGTTTGAGAGCAGCTGTTGAATTGAGCTGTTTCCTTTCTGTCTTCCAAAGTTGCGTATAATGCTGGAAAGTGTGGATTGCTCCCTAAGAGAGAAATCTGGGGAAAAATGTTGTATTCTAATGGGGACACTGTATTGTCACATTACTGCTTGCTGGGCAAATGCTGAATGACATCTATGTAACTGGTCTGTACTATAGCTTTTCTTGCTTTAGCCACTAGGAATTTTTAATGTGCCATCTGGCTGAAGCATCTTGAGATGCTGCTTTGTGAGTTGTCTTACAAAGTCAGAGATGCAAAAAAACAGGAAAGCACTGCAAAGTTACATGAGCTTGTAGAACCATAGAGGTGTCAGAATCAGAAGGGGCCTCTTGGGGTCATCTGGTTCAACCTTGCAACTCAGTCAGAGCCACCCACTGCCAGTTCCTGTGTGCTATGTCTGGTCTGAAATCTGCTGAGTTTAATGTTTAAGAGCTGATAATATGTGCAGAAATGCATATGCTGTATGGGAATGTGTTTTAGTGTTACTGAGGAGAAATGTTTCCTGGTCACTTTCTGGAATTTGGCTCTGTGGCAAGATACTATAAACATAACTCCATTCTTATGTTCCTTATAGGTGTTGTTAAAAAGACTAAAGGTCTCAAAAAAGATCTTGAGGTATGCAGAGTAAATTGTGAAAACAGTTGGTTCCAACAGTAAATGAGACAATAACTGCGTAGCAGCTAAGAACCTTTCCTGCGAGATAGATAGACAGATAGATAGATTGATAGATAGCATTAGAGTAGAAAATGAGCTGTGTATGTTACAAAGTTGTCCAGTAAATACTGCTAACTTTCTGAGCCTCAAGCAACACTTAAACGGTGCATTCTACAGATGAGAGCTTTATTTCTTTTTTGAGCCTGATTTCTCACTTGGAGTCAGTCTCTGTCTGTCGCCCTCCCTCTTTCCCCCTTTGCTTTCCCCCGCCTCCCCATCCCTTTCAAACTGGGCTTGAGCTACATACATTAAGATTCTTCAAACTTTCATCCCTTCAAAGCAATAAAATTTTACTTTTACTTCAGCAGGCAGCTGATCTGCAGGGAGGACCAGATGAATATCAAGCATCTCTTATCACTTTTGTAGATGTGTTACACTGGAGAAGCAGTAGCAGGAAGCTTCAGAGGCTATGTTTCCCTGGGAAATTCTACCCTCTGTCCCCTGCCAAAGCCTGCATTTTTGGGTGAACCAAATGCTGGACTTAGCTATGCTCATATACACAGTTATCTGTAGAATCCCACAATTCAATGTCAGAACTTCTAGTGCTCTATTTCTGATGATAATAGGAATTAAAATAATATGAAGAAAGTTGGTGGTTTTTGGTTTTTTTTTCTGCAACTTTGCAGGTAAATTTAGGTCATTGCTATTTATATGCCTAAAATCTTTGCCTAAAGCCCCTTGCAAGCTATCTGTTACTTTCTTGCTCTTTCAGAGCTCCTGTTCTTCTGTGAATTGGTTATGTTTTTTATGTTTACTCTTATTAAGCAAGGGCTGACTTCCATTTTACTGACTGTGGAGATTTGAAATATAGTGTATTAGAGCTGTAACTTAGCCTTTTTTTTGTTATTTAAACCTATGACCTAGATTGATACATGTAACTGGTAAAACAGGGCCTAAGGCTAGATTCCCAGATGGAATGTAAGTATCTATTGCAAATAGCATAGTTTGACATATTTCCCTTTTCTTGCAGTGGATTCTGGCTGAAATATGCTTACTGCAGACCCTGTGGACCAAGAGCATTCTGTCAGCGTTTAACCAGATCATGTTAGAAGTAGCATTTATGGGAATAATGAAAAAATAAGTGGACGCTAAAGGAGCAAAAGCTCAAGTCTTCTGTAATATATTACTGTCTGAGACTATGTAAAACACTAAAGCATTTCTGGCCACAGTGAAAATGCATTGCTGTACTGACTTACAAAGGTAGGGCATTCAGTCATGGTCTTTGTAGCAGGTTTGTGAGGAAAGTTAGTCTGGATGGCAAGCATATAAAGTTTTACATACCAGGAACTAAGTTTTTATCACAAGTAATGCTTAGTAACTTAACAAAAAGAAAGAAGTAAAAAAATTGACTAAAATTATAAAATGAAGAGAAATTTTCCTGATTGTCAAACCTAGTATTGAATATAAACTTTCTGTGTTTGTGTTGCTGCCTTATTTGGGAAAGCACTGCATCACTTAATTCATCATATCTGACTCCTCTCTTAGGTTATTTCTGAAATGAATCTCAAATTAGAGATGCTTGGATTTGACTCAGCATTTTAACATCCTCAAGTCCCCGTTGGCGCAGTGCTGATCTAAAGGCACTACGGCGCTAGGAGGGTTGTGAATTAATTTTTGTCCACTAGAGGGTATAAGCATAACGTACAACCACTGAACATGAGAGAGCAGAGACATGTCTAGCAACAGTTAGTTCAATTATGGCAGCTGAACAGCAATATTTCCTAGGTATGAATGAAGGTCCTCCTTGGGAGTGAGGGGGAAAACAAGCTGGGGCTCTAATGGAGAAATATTTCATTAAATAATACTGCTATTAACCTCTGACTGAAAAGGCTGTTCTGGGCATTCTTATTGAGCCACTATCCAGTAAGGCTTCCTGAGACAATAGCGTTGCAGAATAACTGTCCTCACTTTTTAATTTTTCTTGTATATTCAAACCATTTTCTAGCTGTAGGAAGCAGCTAGATTCCCCCCCCTCTCCGCAGCCCTCTTCCCCCCTGCCAGCTTTTGCAATTAACCAATTGCTGTGTGTTGCTCTACTTTATACTCTGAATTTTAGTAGTATTTCCTGGTAAGGATGAGTATTTTCTTTCAGTTGGTTCTGTTTTCTCTGAAAAGAGAAGCGATTTTAATCTAAAAATACAGATGTATCTAATGTTACTATGGTAATTTGTGACCATGGCAACAGAGAGTTAGCATTCTGAAGAACAGACACAGATTTGGTTGGTTTTTTGGCTGGTTGGTTTTTTTGTTTGTTTTGTTGTTTTGTTTTGGTTTTTTTTTAAGTCAATTAATGGTGCACGCATTTCACAAAATAAACTTGACATTTCATATTTGTTAACCATACAGGATAATATGAGTCCATGGGATTTTGACATTCTTACATGGAAAAGCTGGTGTTAGAACATAATGTAACAGTATGAGATTCTTTCCAATGTTGAGAATTTCTTTTATTTGCAACAGCATAATGGAGACTTGCAGACTGAAGGAGGATCCAGGACATACCAGGAGGGTTCTGTAGGAAAGACAAACCGAATCTAGAATAGTCCTGGGGATTCTTCAATGTCAGACATCAGGGGGAAAAACATGAAGAATAAAATACATTCAATATGTTTCTATTTTCCCATCATATGATCAACCTTAGGTAAACCAACACAGTGCTTTTGGGCAGGTGCTAAATTTCAAGTACGAGTTATGGATTGGCCTGACATGCCTCATCCCAAGAGCATGTAGCGCATTCTGCGAAACATTTAGTAATGATTTAAAGAGTTACAAGAAATTAACTTATTATTGAGAGAGGTAGGAATGGACTTTTGTGGCTAAGCCTTGTATGTAGTGTATTTATCTCTGCCTGAATAGAGCTAACATAAAGGCTCTCTACTGTCAACGCTCGGTGTTGGTTTTACAGGAAGTGTGCTGATGTAAGTTTAGCCAAAACTAAAGCGCAGATTTTTTTTTCCAACCTTTTCCTTTTTCCTAGGTTCTGTTGGGGAATCTAGCAACTGAATGGAAATTATAACATTGTTGCTATCGCTTGCTTATTTGGGGTGATGACTATATTGAATTAAATAGAATTAAGCAGCATTTAATAGTTTAATTTTTGTAAAATTATTTTTGTAAACAGCTGTTGTGACCATTCTGTATTTACTACAAGAATATGGTAACTGATGCCTGGAGCCATTGTAGTGCAGGAAGGCTATTACCTCCAAAAAGGGAAAGCAGAGAAAAGGCCAATGCAAACGGAATTGGATCAGCTAGTGCAGTCTCCTGTTTCCGATACTCCTCAGTTTATTTGATGATCAGAGGGTAGTTTGGAATTAAACACACATTGGAAAATGCCTGGTTACAACACTGTCACCTTTTTACCCGTGTGCTGAAGCACTGTGGTGTTAAATGACTGAGTTAATAGAGGTTTCCTAAGAGGAGGAGTTGTTGAAAATCTGTCACTAATTTCTGTAGTCATTAAGTCTGGTCACTTGCTGCAGTATAATGACTTAAATGTACAAAACCTAAGTCTTGTGTTGTGCTTTCTTTAATACCCAGACTCTTCTTAGGTATCTTTTAACAGTCTCTTTTTTGAAGTGCCTATTTTAAAGGGCCCATTGCTTATCTTCCATTTCTATCCAGAGTTTAATACAAAAGGTTTTGTCAATGCAGATGTGCTCTTGTTCCACAGGGTGGCAGCTAGTCCTTATTTCTCTTCTCAATTATTTTGACATTTCCACTAGAAGTGGCTTTCCTGGCTAAGTTCCCTTTTGACATATCAGGGTCATACACATGGAAAGACAGCCCTTCTGTTCGGGTTAGAGAGTATTTGGAAAAGCTCATTTTACTATATCTATTTAGGCTTATTTATCAACTTGCTGAAGATTGCTGGTGAGACCAAAAAAGCATCATCTAAGGACTAAATTTTGAACACTACTTCTTGCTACTGTCTCATGTGGGTCTCTCTGGTAAGTGGTACTCCCAGGAACAATTGATCACAAGTCTGATGGCACCTCTAAAGAAAAAGTTGCTGTGGTAAGGTTTAGTTATTGATGTGGGTGAGGGAGAAAGATTCTGGAAGTTATTTATTCACTTTTTATTTCCAGTTTATTTTGACAGATAAATGTCTCAGATACTTTGAATTTAAATCTCTGTGTGTCATCAGAATAGGCTTATAGATTTATTAGTTGAAGGTATGGCTTTTTGTTCTTTCTTAGTGAGTTTACATACCTTTCTCCCCCCTCATGCCCCAGTTTCTTGCTACTGATGCCTGTGGATATTATTTTTAAAAATGCTAGTTTGTTATCTTTTCAAATTGTGCTCCTAAATAATTTTAGTTTATCTTCGTGTCTTATGTGTTGAGTCTTCTGCCTTTCCCCCTCTCCATTGTTGAATGAATAAATATATGAAAATGAACACAAAGTCCTGCTATTTCTGCTATTTGCCTTAAAAATAAGGCAGATTTTGGGAATCTGGTTTGTCCTGGCATTATACAGGAACATAAATGTTCCTCACTCTCAGGTTGTGTCCGCTTCCCAGCTGTTAACTGAGGACTTGGATACCTATCACAAGTGTATTTGTTAGGTGGCCTTTTTGTTCCTGCAGGATACTGTTGCTGTTAAGCATCTAGGAGACCTACCTGAATTGTAATGGCAAATACCTTTTGGGGAGGACAGAGGCTGGAAAGCATTCATGTGTGCAACATTAGGGAATGGTGAATATCTTTTTCTCGGTCTATGTGCAGAAGCACGAATGTTTAATCAGTACTACATAGCTACTATACCTAGGCATGAAACATTAGAGTGGTCAGGTAATAAAAATTGTCTTGCAGAGCCAGGTAGCAAGAACTCAGCTTACTTACTGGAAAACCCATGGTACCGACAACTGGCAGAGGGTATGTGAAATTACAAGGTAAAAATAGGCTGTGAGAAGAATTTTCTGTAGCTCTACCGGTAACAGTTGTTCTTCCACGACCCAGCTAGCAGGTAAAGTGGGTAGCTGGGAGCTAGCAGTTGTGGTGGCTGGGATAAGAGAGGAAATCAGCTAGCAGGGTTCTAGTGGCATCTTTATATTTGGTGTTTTGGTAACATATGTCTGAGGCTGATGAACTGTGGTCTCTAGCTGGAACTTCATAATAGTAGTAATGGACTGAGTCTGTTTTGGATTGAGTTGAAATCCTTTTTGGTTTTGAAATTCAGCTTAGCGGTTTTTGTCCTCCCCAAAGTAGACTCTTGTGTAGGTGCAGCCTTTCTCTTTTTACCCCCTAGCTGTCAGTTTTTCCTGCCAATGCAATGAATTCAAGAATCATAGATCGGATTGAGTTAGAAGGACTCTTAAAGATCATCTAGTTCAACCCTTACTGCCATCCTTCCAACTCTGTGGATGTCCTTGTGAAGGAAGCAGATTTTCTTCTGTTTCAGCCAGCTCAGATTGGCCATTCCTAAACTCAGCAGTTGAAACCTGAAATGTTTGTATAGTAAATAGAAAGTGTTTGACTATATTTCTGGGCATATGCAAAAATGATATGGTTATTTTCCTCTTTGTATATGTCTATGACATTTTATATCCCCACTAGCTCCAACAGCAGTTGACCTGTGCAGATTGACCTGTGCAGAATGATTACAGGAACAGCTGCACTGGGTTTGGACTTTGAGTTTGCCTGTTTATTAGAATCATTGGCAGCTCTTGAGGCTAAGCTGCTTCTTCTCCTGGGCTAGCAGGCTCCGATTGAAATGACCACTGAATTTGTGAGTTGCTAACCCTAATCACTTTTTTTCCTTATCTTTCATGAAACTCTGACAAGCCAAGGAACACTATTCATCAAATTGACCTCACAGAAATCTTAATTGCATCCTCCTTTAAGTATTACTATACTATACACCTTAAAATTTTAGCATAGTTTGTTTTTCTAACTGTGGAAAAAAAAAATTAAATATGGGAGATATATTTCACATTGCTTTTGAAAATGCAGCTTCTGCTTTCTAATGAGTTACCTAATACACTTTGCAGTGAAGTTTCCATCCTTCCTCTTGTAATTGCACACAAACTCATTATTTTTAGCATTACTTGACAGATTGGTAAAATTAAGCCATTTGAGAAGGGAGGAGGGCTGAACTTTTGTAGAAATTCCAAACAGCTCTGCACTGAATCATCAGTCCCAAGAGCACAGACATTCCATAGAAATGTCAGACCGTCCTTCTGGCATATTAATGAGGAAGCAGCAAAGTCATGCTGATTTTAAAGTTCTTGCTCAGCTTCCAATAAAAATTCTTAGCATTCAATAATAGAACAGTTTAAGCAAATCCAAAATCAAGATAAGGATGCAATCCAGATTTGGGCTATTTCAGTCATGAAGTGGGAGGGAAACCTTGCCTCTAGCAATGTGTTTGTGTGTTATTACAATCACACTCCTTTCCTCAGCTTTTACAATCAAGATGAAGAAAATCCTGTAAGTCTACGACTATTTTAATTACTGTGAGACTTTTCCTATTGGAAGATTGTGAATTTTAGCTTACTATATGCTTAAGCATTGGTTTATCTTTCAATACTTGGAAGAAAATTTTGCCTTCAAATTTTCTTTGAAGCAAGATTTTTGCTTTAGTTTTAAATTTTTGTCACAGATCAACCTTGAGAAATATAAGGGAAAAATATATGTTCAGGAACAGTAACTTACTGAAGAGGTAGGGTGGGAGATTAGGTAGTTAATATGTCTGTGACTTTTTTTTGTCAAAGGATTTAATGTTTGAGTGCAATGGGAAAAAACTCCCGTTCACGTACCACTGAAGTTGAATGTCTAGAAATAAAAGGAAGTGCAAATGGGAACATTAACAGAGTGAGTTCAATATAGGCACATTGTGTTTCCTCTTATTTAACAAGTACAAGAGGAGGTGTTGTCAAATTCTTGTATTCTATAAAAATCAATTCCTTGGGCTTCCTTAGTCTGGGAATAAGAAAAAGTGAATTGACCTGTTTTCATTGCAAGAGCTGAAGGTTTGTCTCCAAGACACAAGTCTGTAACACCATAATTGCTAGCTTGTAGGATTTGTTGTTGTGACATGTCTAAAATTAATGTGTTTATTAGATTTCAATTCAAGTATTTGATTTGTTTCATTGCATACATGGTAACTAAAAATGCTATGGTAAAGCATAAAAAAATCCAAGACAACAACTACTGCTCTTTCCTCCCTTCTCCATTCACCTGGAAAATGCAAAAATTCTAGGAGCAACTTTACCTGGTCTGAGCTACAGACCTCATCCAGCGTGCACGTAGTACTCTACGGATGCATTGCTGCATATTTGTACTCTACATAACGCAGCATTTCATAGAATTGTTATTGTGATTAACCACAGATGGATTTCTCGGTGGTGAGTAACAATACAACACAACATGTAATTTGGAAGTCCAGCTAGAAGGGGAAATTATTTCTGGTGTCCTTGTACTTCAGCAGTCTTCCACTGGTCTATGGTATTTCTTCATCCTCCTAACTATTTATCTAATATGTCTTGAGTTACTCCAAGTCAGTTCAAAATATTACTTTCACTTTTCCCCTGCCTGCATTTGCCATTCAGAGAAAACAGTAGTGTTTAGCTATGTCCACAAATCCAAAACTGTTCTGTAACAAGTACATGCAGTTTTTGCAGCACCTGGAATTACCAGTTTGAGACCAATTGCTTATGAACTGTCAGTGTTGGAGATGTAACAGAGCAACACAACATAACTTCTTTGATCTAATCCAAAGACTATGCTCAGTCTATGATAATGTCCTTGCCATCTTTCGTGTGGTAACATTCCTTCAGTGGTCCACATTTCTGGGAGAGTCAGTGTGTCAAGAATGGAAACAAAAGATGGAGGACAATTGTGTGAAGGAGGATACCAGTTAACAGAAGAAATTGGCCTTTCCTGGCTCACATATAAAATATAGAAAACTCCAAACAAAACTTGTCCCCCAGGTAGAGGACACTAAATGTCAGTTCAAGCTGGCATTTAATGAGATTGGGTTCCTCAGATTATAGTGAGATTGTTTGCTGATATCATGATGTAGTTGTCATGGTTACAAAAGGACCGGGTGCTAAATGCAAAGTATCAGAAAGATGAAAATGGAGAAAATCAGTGTCCTAACAGAAAAGATTGCAGAGCAGATAAGATTATTTGGGGATTGGGAAAAAAGAAAGGGAATGGTGGCAGCAACTAGGGAATCCAACAGGAAATTAGAGGAAAGTTAGTTCCAAGGTAGATAATCAGAGATGTTTGATCCAGAAGCAGACCTTGTGGGAACTTGACATGCTTATGTTTGTAATTAATGAAAAGTCTTTAAAGAGAAGTCCGGAAACAATATTCCCTAGAAAAAGTCCCTTTTGGCTTATTTTCTTTGAAGCTTTGCACAGTATATCTTAAGAACATACTGTGGAAGACAAAGTTATGTTCTGATACTGAAGTATGGACAGTGAATTTTCCCCACAAGATAATCCAGCTACTGGCATAGTTGAAAAATAGAGGTAACTTTATGATGTCAGACATGAGATTTGCATAGAGCATTCCTGACTCTGTGCCCTCTCCTGTTGTTGATGTTTTTGGCAAGTTCCATTTGAAAGATGTAGATCTCCAAGATGTAGCTCTATGTTCTCTGCTCTGGTTTTGAGGCAGTAAAGATTTAGATGGCCTTTTTTTTTTTTAAGTTGGTGAAAGCTAATTGAACCTTTTGTTCTGATGAAAAGAGAATCTGAGATATTAAAGTGAGCTTTATAGCGGGATGTGAGTTAATATCATGGTGATTCCCTTAGCAAGTGGGTTGGGATCTTCAATTAATTCTTGCAGCAAGATGGGAAATCAAGTTTCCATGGATACTGAGCCAGCCACAGCACTGACACTCACAGCAACTGCAAGCTTAGTTTCCCTAGAGCTTGCTTCCTAAGGAGGATTTGCCCCCCTGTCCCCCCTGCTCAGTATTCCATATTTGCAAATTAAAAATTTCAAGACAGATGGACATTTGAGGAATACTTCGAGACAAAAAATACCATCCCCTTACCTAGAAAATTGTGTACAAGAAATGCAAGTGACTTGCATAATTTAAAGTACAAGTTGGAAAAACCTAGAAGTAAGCCCATCATGAAAGCAGCAGTTAACAAAAAGTAACAGAGATAAAAATGTAATTCCACTGTGTGGAAACATATTTCATAAAGGCACAGTGATTCTTTTACTGGCACAATATCACAACAGATTAGTTTGAATCAAAAAAACAGTGAAAAAATAAACGTTGAAAGGTATGTTGAGGCTGAGTATAAAATAGTTTGTACCAGCCTCTACTAATAAAGCAAGCAAAACAAAACCAAGGATTCATCTCAGGTAATTTTTAACTTTGAAACCATTCTCTCTTCTTGTTCCCTGACCCCATAGCATTTTGCACTCTGTGTCCTGTCAGTACATTTCTTGTCACTGAAATGTATTGAGAGACAATATATTTGATAACGATGGACTTTGAAGGAGACCAAGTGTATTGTGCATGTTTATTCACTAGACAATCAGAGCCAAAACTGTTAAATTTTCAAATAAAATTGTGGCTGCTCCAGTGGCAGTGTCTTACTACATTTCTGTGCTTTCACTAGGAACATTAAGAGGAAGTGTTACAAATTTATTAAAATACTGCCATTTTGGAAAGACATTTCAAATACTAGTCAATAGTAGCAAATTCTTTGGACCTTCAAATCATGCTACCTAGAAAAAAAACCCAAAGTCTGGCTAGATGACCTAAACAGATCTTGGATCTCAATAGTAAAAATGTAACAACTTTAATGTAATTCCGACATACCTAATGTTGTATTCAAAAAAAGAAAATGGAACACAGAAGAGGAGTTTGCCTGTTGTTATGAGTTTTCCAATTTCCTAGCTCAGTGCACAGGTTGTAAGTCATCCACGGCCTCTCCAGCACTTCTCTGAAGCCAGCAAGCCTCACCAGAATGGTGCAACGTTGCAAAACAGTTTTTATTACTATATCTTAGGTGCAGCTCAAGCTAGTTACACTGCTCTGTCTGCAGCTGTTAAAGCAGGTCTCTTGTTTTATCTTATATAAATTGATAAAAATGAAGGTAGTTGAAAAGAAAAAGATAATTAGATTTTTCCATCTGTGATTCCAGATTTTGACAAAAAAACAAATTTGTCTGAATGAGGCACTTTGATATCTGTAAAGGAATATTGGGCCTAACAGACAGAGTGTATGAATGAAATTCTCTAGGAAACTGGCACTTCTTTCTGATCTTGAAAAGGAATAGAATAAAAAAAGAGGACAAGGAAGATGCGATGTCACTAAGATGTTCAGAAGCCAAAACAAACTACAGTGTTGGTAGAAAAAGTCAAGTTCTGCTACTCATCCCTGTCTAACAGCTCCAAACCATGACATGCTGATGAAAATCAGACTAGGTGAAATCATTATGTATGGGATGTCACAAAACCTGCAGTAGGTATCTGTTAAAAAAGGAAAAGCTACAAATCACATTTTCAAAATAGAGATTTGGCCTGGTGCATTGAAAACTAGTATGATTTCTCTCCATAAAGGGTAAGTACCAAAGAACAGATGTGTAGTAGCTGCCATTGAGTAACAGCAGCTGCAGAGAAGCAGAAGCTATCCTCCAAAGCCTGGAGGCATTGTGTTGCTACAGTCCATCACTGATTTTAAGGTGGAAATGCATCGGTGTAGGAGGCACTGCACAGTGTTACAGCCAAGGCACTGCCCTAAATGTAGCAACTCAGTTAGAAACCGTACGCATGGCAAAAGTGTAAATATTCTAAAAAAGCGGGCAGACAGAGGCCTGCCGTGGCTCGCAACTTGAATATAAATCTCAAAGGCTGTAGAGGCTAGTGGTTTATGCAGCTGCCTTCCCACGGCAAAAGAAGGCCGCCTGGCATAAAGCCCTGTGTGGCCCGGCCCGGGGTTTCCGCGGGGAAGAGCCAGCCCTGCAACCGACCGCGAGTTGCGGGACGTGCCTGGAGGCGGGCGGTGCCCCGAGCGAGCGGGGCCAGACCAGAAGAGGAACCAAGTCGCCTGACTTTACGCTCCGTCTCTGCGGGAGAGGGAGCGCCGTCCGCGGCAGAACATGGAACCGCAGGCAGCGGTGAGCCGACCGTCCGGCAAGTTCCGCGCTGCACCCGACGATGGGGCGACCGTGCGCCGCGGAGCTTCAGGCGCCGTCACCGGCATCGGGCCCGCCTAAGCACCGGGCTGCGAGCGACGGCTCCGACCCCGCCCCCGGAGCCCCGCACACTGCGGGGAGGGGCGGGGCGGCGGCCACGGCGAGCGACTGTTTATAGCGCGGGAGGCTCCCCCGGCCCGGGCAGGGCTGTTCCGTGGCTCCTTGGCGTGCGTGTTGCGTCGAGCAGACGGCCGAGGGTTCCATGCGGAGCCGGTGCAGGGTGCAGCCGGCGCTTTGCGGGGTTGGCAGGAAAGAGCTGTAGCCGCGTAAGGGGACAGTCCTAAGGTCGCGAGAGTAGAGTCCCCGACCGCTGTCACATTTCATCGCGCTGAAGTCAGTGGTGGCTGTGGCCATTTAGTATCTGGGGCTCTCTGTTTATGAGTGCCCTGTTCATCGCTACGTGAAGGAGGCGGACGCAGCCGGGGTCTGTCCCGGTCTGGCGCTATGGGCAGACCTCCGTCGGGAGCGGGCGAAGCAGGGCGATCCCGGCAGGCCACTGGAATCCCGGAGATTCCTCTTTTCCGGGAGCGGGCAGCCCCTGCCTTGGGCGCGCTGCCAGCACCCAGAAAACTCTACATCGAGGCTGCCGCGGGAGCCGCCGTGAGCGGCGCTTGGCTCCACCGCGGAGACGGAGGGGAGGCGAGTAGTGCGAGCTGAGCACACGGGGTGGGGACGAGGGGGAGCTCTGCCCGCGAAAACACCGCGGCGACGCCGGGGTCTGTCGGGTGCTCCCCGAGGCTCCTGTGCCACCCGCCCGGGCAGCATCCTCCCTCTTTCGCGGCCCGGGGCTTCCGCGCGCTTCTGTTGCCAGGGGGCGGGCGCGCGCCCGTCGGCAGACGGGCTCGGCGCGCCCCCAACCCGGGGCCGGAATCGCCATATAAGGAACGGGAAGCCTCCGCCGGAATCGAGAC
>VZSU01001431.1:8530-20676 GCA_013398715.1 Nesospiza acunhae | reverse complement strand
TCAGCACTATATAAATATAAATCTCAATATAGAAAAATATAATCAATATATAAAGATATGTATAAAAGAAGAAATACAAATGAACTAATAGGAATATATGTAATATAAAATAAAAATTGCATTATACGTCAATATACATTATAAATATAAATGTGGATATCATTATGAGAAACATATAAATATATTTAAATATTATTTTTAGAAAAAGGGCTAGTTTTCTTTTGTTTGTTTTTAATGGGTTAGAGGAAAGAAAGGTTGCTTGTTTGTTTCTCGCTGGGTAAGAGGCAGGTTTTTGGCATTTATTTCAGAGGAGGTTTTGGAGGGGATCGCCCCTGTTCTTTTCTGCCGCCCTCCCTGGCCGCAGCCCCAAGGCGCGCGGCGCCCCCGGCCGGTGTGGGTGGCAGTGCTGCCGCCTTGTGGGCAGAGCGCGGTACTGCAGTCCTGCGCCGACAGGCAGCCGAGAGGCCGCCATCTTGGGAATGGCTTGTCGCGGACTTGCTTGACCTTCTCAAGGTGGCGGCAAAAATCGCAGACCCCGGTAAGTCTGCTGCCCTGTGGACAGAGAGCAGTCCTGCAGGCCCCCCAAGCCAGCGCCCTGCCCCTCGCCTCTGGGTGCCGGGGGGCGGGGGAAGGACGCGGCTGCCGATCGACGGTAGCGTGAGGGGCGGGAGCGGGCGGGGGCGGGCGAGCGGCGTCTTAACACGGCTGCACCCCCCGAGCCTGCGCACGCCCCTCTCCAGGCGCTGGAAGCGGCCGCGGGCCGGAAAGTCCCCGCGGGGCGGTGCCGGGGCGGCGGGCAGGCGGCGCAGGAGGGAGAGCGGGGCCGTGGCGCTCCCCACCCTTTCTGCCGCCCGCTTTGGAAGGTCGGGTCAGTTGCTCGTCCCGTCCCGCCGCCTCCCAGTCTCTGTAAACTTCTCTCTGGCTGCACAGCTCCGTGCTGGAGAGTGGGAGAAAAGTCCCTGCTGGTTGCCGTGCCCTCGGTAGGCAGAGAGCTCTGACCTTGGCCGGATGGGCTGGTGAGTATTGGATCAATGGGGATGTGCTTTTATGTATTTAGTGACCTTTACAGATTTATTCCCCAGGTTTTTTGAGTTCATAGACTCATGGAATAATTCAGGTGGGAAGGGGCTCTAAAGATCACCTCATTCCAAGCCTGCTGCCGTGGGCAGGGACATTTTTCCCTGGACCAGGTTGCTCAGAGCCTCATCCCAGAGCAGCCACAGGTCTCGAACACTTCCAGGGATGGGGCAGCCGCAGCATCTCTGAGCAACATGTGCCAGCCAGGTGCCAGAGGAGGAAGAAAGCCCTTCCCACCTGGAGCAGAGGCTGCTGCGGCTCCGTGTAGCCTTGTGTCACCGAGTGTGTGAGACAGAAAGGCCCTTCCCATGGAGGGGTAACAGCACTGAAAGATCTTTTTCGGGAGAAGCAGAGCAATAGAACGCCAAAGTAGGCTTCGGTTCTCCCAGCAGATTTGGGAAGAACTTGAAGGAGGGGCAGAGCTGGCCTGGTGCTTGCCAGCTCTGCAGGCAGTGGGGATGGAGAAGCTGCAATTATCTGTCTTCTTGGCTCAGTCTTTAAAAATGAGGTACTTTTGAAAAATGAGGCACTTTTCTGTAGCTCCTTTTCAAGCATTACGTGACAGTTCTCCCTAGAAGTCCAAAGGCAGCTGTTTTCTTAGCAGAAGGAAGTCAGGAAGAGGCAAAGCAGGCAAAGACATCAGATAAGTCTGGATAAAAAACTTGGCTAACCTATTTTTCCCCCCTCCTCCAAACAGCCAATTTTGAAGCACTCGGCAGAGATCTGCCCGGGAGGAAAAGCAGAGCCAATCTCTGAGAACTGACATGTGAGCTCCGGTGAGGACAGTTGCTCCCCCTGCCTTGGTGTGGGACCTCCTGAGCTCCCGTTCCTGTGGTGGGAGTGTTTCTCCTCTCATCCAGCCAAGCCAGAGACCTCCTAGGGAACGAGCAGGTAAGGTTTAAGTACTGAGATCTCCCAAGTAAGAGGTGACATGGCAGAAGGAAATGGCCTCAAGTTGCAGCCGGGAGGGCTTAGATTGGATTTGAGGAAAAATTTTTTCACTGAAAGGGTAAAAAATTTCTTCACTGAAAGGGTGGTCAGGCATAGGAGCAGGCTGCCCAGGGAAGTCCCCATGGCTGGAGACATTTAAAGGATGTCAAGATGTGGTGTTCAGGGACCTGATTTGGGTGGGGGCTTGGCAGTGCTGGGGCAGCAGCTGGGCTCGATGACCTTAGAAGGCTTTTCCAACCTAAAGGATCCTATGGTTCTGGAAAGCCTCGACCCCTCTGGCTCTAACATGGCACCTGGATGCTGACAGAATGAGGGTGGTCGTAGACACTGGAGGTCCCTGCGCCACAGGGAGAGGACAAGCCAGTGTCACCTGCAGGGAGGGTCTCGTCCCCAGCGAGCAGTCAGTGCCTCCATCCCTGCCCGGGGCTCTGTGTGCACCCTCGGCGTGGACACCTGCCCTCAGGTTTCCCTCTGGGCACCCGGGAAGAGAACCAGCTCCATCCGTGTGGCAGCTCCAGGGCTTGCAGGCTTTGGGGCTTTGCAGCCGTAGTGCCTTGTTGCAAGGTGGCAGGGACGTGACACTGCCTGGCAGCACTGCTGGCCTTGGATCCTTGCTGTTTTCCTCCTTATCTGATATGGATTTACAGCAATCTTCTGTCTTTTCTTTAAAACTGTCCTTGGGATAGTTCAAAGAGAGGCTAATTAGTTGTTTCAAAGCCTAAATATTTTACCTATTGGCACTTGAGAGAAAAGACAAAAACCTGCTTTGCATCCTTCTGCCTGGAAGTCATTGTGACACAGGGAAGTGAGGAAGGGGCTGGCTGGGGTCAGCCTCTGCTGAGCCTCAGCTCTGGCTGCTCCTGCTTCCAGGGTAAACCCAAAAGCTGTCATGATCAAAAACACAGGCAGCCCTTCTGTCCTGAGTCACAGGGGCCATTTCTTCTAAATGACTCAAGATGAGAAATCGTTCTTGGAGCTTCAGAAGAAAAAAAAAACAAAACAAAAACATACATACATTTATAAGAGTGTGTATATACATACATTTCCTTCAATGAAGAAGAAAATTTTAGAAATATCATGTTATGTCTGGCTTCCTAGAGAAGATCCTTAACTCTAGGCTTCTGAAAGCAAATGGCTGTGCCTTTATAGGAGCATTTGCCTTCTTTTTATATGCCTCCCACAGTAATCTTCTACCTTTCCCCATGGCAAGAAGAGTTTGGTGATTTTGCTGCTCTGCTCTCCCAAGGGTGTTGCAGGCTGTGTAGCAGGGAGCGAGGCCTCTGTCGCTGCTCATCAGACATTTTCCTACAGAATTCTCCCTGCAATGATAAAATTAGACTTGTGTTAGTGAGCAGTCAAGTAGAGCAGGTAACATTAGAAAAGAATTGTTTCTGAGCTGCGGTTCACTAGCACGTGCTTCCCCTTTCCAGCAGAGTGCAGCCGCCCAAGAAGGGATTTTTTGTGGCTCAGCCAGATGTGCTCCTGCGTCCCGCTGAGACCCTGAGATGGAGGTGAGTTTGCATTCCAGTTTATTGGAACAGAGGCTCATCAGAAGTTTTCTCAGCTATCTAAGGGACAGAGCCCTGAAGCCAAGTAAGCCTGAGCTGCTGCATGCTTGCTGTGAGCCTTGAGGGGAGCGTGCATCATTGCAGGCTTGGGATTGACTGAAATGCCCTAAGGAAACCAGCTCTGGGGAGGGAGGGAGGGAGGGAGGGAAATCCTCTCTTAACATGTGCCAATTCTTCTGTCAAACTCATCACGGCAGGCCAGCGTGAAGACTGAAAGTGTAAGAAGATGTGGAGGGAAACAGAGAATCTGACAGGAGCATCGAACACACAAGTGCACAAATTTTGCTTTTTGCTTGGATTTAAACTCAGAAGTTGTAAGGAATTTGGGAACGAGAAGGGACATTTCAGAAGGAGAAGAAGGAGAAGAAGTTGCTGTTACAGTCCTGGCAAAACCTTTTGTTCTAGCTAATAAAAGAAGTTAGTTTAAAAAATAAAAAAGAAAAAAATGTGGTTTTTTTTCCTTCACTGTTACACTTTCTTTTGGTGGTATATGGTGTGTGGTTTTATTTCTTGGTATTATTAACTGTGTGTAAATTGTGTTTTGAGTGAAGCTAACTTTCTGGATGGATTGGTTGGTATTTGAGGTAGGATTAATTTCAATAGGTTTCTTTAATAGACTTCTGATAGGTATTACTGGGATTTTGGTTTTGTTTAAAACTGTCTCTCTATGTATAAACATAGAGATTTGGTAGGGCCAGCTCGGCTGCTGGAGTTTTGGGTGTTAATTTATTAGATGGCTTTTGTTAAATGCAGTTTTTAATTTTTGAAAGGTTTTTTAATGTAGTGGTTTTAAGGTGGTTTGTAAGAATTGATTGTATTGTTTTATGTTGCTCGTAGTTGGTGTATGATAAGGGATATGGTGTAACTTCTTGAACGTTCTGGTTGTAGTGGGGACAAGTTCCAATTTCTTTCTGGTTCAATGTTTGTTTTAGCTTTATTTTTGGGGACAGGGGCATTTATATGGTGGGTTTTTATAGGCAATATTTTTTTATAATTTGGGGAGTGATATTTTTTAGTATTTAATAGTTTAGATTCTTTATTTTCATGCTATTAATTAGTTTTTTGAATTTTTAAAAATAATTTTTATAGATTATTGGTTATTATTTGTGAGTTAGCATAAAGGTAGAGCTTTGGGGGCTTTTTTAGTAATGTTTAGGGTCAGTTGTACAGTTTTGAGTTTAGGGAGTTGGTTTGATTTTTTTGTAATAGGTGTTTGTTTTTATTAGTAGTTATGTAATTTTCAATGTATATTTGAGTTTTTTGGGTTTTTGAGATATTGGTTTAGGAGGAAGTTTGTGATGAGAATGTACGGAGGTTTTGGGCTAGTTATAGTGGGATTTAAAATTTGTTTACAGTTAGGTTTATCTGAGTTTTTATTAGGGTTACATGTTGTGGGATCTTTGTTCTGTTAGTAATAGAAATAGCTTTTGTTTTGATATGCTGCTCTGGGTTGAGCGTGTCCTGTGTACTGGTGCTGACGAAGGTACAGTATTTTTGTGATTCTGATGTGTTAGGTTAATGAATTTATATGGTCTAATAAATAGATGAAAATAGAAATAGATATAAATTTAAGAATAAATATAAAATTATAGTGGTAAACATAAATATAGAAAAGAAATAGAAAAATATATAAAAATATAATACATAGTATATTATTGTAACATACTATAATATATCTAAATGATAGTCTATTATGTATATATATAAAGATATATAAATATAGATTGTAAATATAAAAATATTTAAATATAGTTAAAATAAATTGGGGATTTTTGATTTTGTTTGGTTATAGGCTGGGGTTTTTTAGAAATAATATAAATATGAATAATATAAACTAGAAATACAAATACACAAATGTATGATATATATACCAACATCTATAAATATTTATTATAAATAAATATAAGTAAAATAAATATGCAATATAAAAATAATGTATCTATTTTTATATTAAAAGGTATTCTCTCTAATATATATATTTAAATATAAATAAAATTATAAATGTAAATGTGAATAGAATTATGAAAAATCAAATTATTTTTAAACTTTTAAATATTGTTTAAATACAGGGCTCTCTGGTTTTTATTTGGTTAGACTCGGGGGTTTTATTTATACAAGTATTATATCAATGTAAATCTAAATTTAGAAATACATAATAAATATAGAAAGATGTATTACTAAACTATGAATATAAATTCAAATTTAAATATAAATATATGTAAGTCATATGAAGAGATGTATTATAGAATAGAAAGAACATTATAAGGCAATATAAATTGTAAATATGCATGTGAATATAAATATGAAAAAAAAATTTAAAATTTAAATCCAATTTAAATTAAAGGGGTTGTTTTTGGCTTTAATTTGGGTAGAGGCAGGGGATTTCTTTTAAATAAGTGTTACAGAAGTAAAAATCCTAACACAGAGATATATAATCAATATTGTGAAAAATGCCAATCACTTGCTTTTAAAATTTTAAAAGTTTAATAGTAATAAAATGGTTATAAAAATAGTAATACAATTGGAGTAATAATAATTTGGACAGTTTGAATTAGGACAATATGAGACAATAAAGACAAAGAGTTACGGACGTCCGGGTACATTTTTTATGGGCGGCATGAGCCTGAAAAAAGACACCCGTTATCAAAGGATTAACCCTTAAAACCAATAGCCTGTTGCATATTCATACACTTCATACATGATGCAATGATTCATAAATTCCATTAAAATACAGAAATTCCATTAAAGTACAGGGCCATTGTCAACTTCTTCCTCTGAATCCTATCAGTGTCTTTGAGGCGGGAAGAGGTTAATTTCTTCTGATAAGAGGGCAATAACTTCCTCTGAAAGATTTAGGTGTCCTGTGGCTGCTATCTCGCTGCGAGTCCTTTCTTTAAAAAAAATATTCTACATAGCATCGTTTCTATTTTAACATTTTTATAACCTAAAACTATATTTAACACAGAACTTGAAAGAATTAACATGGCATTACTTTCTAACAAAACACATATAACATTCATTTTAATATCTGCGAAAAGCCAATCATAAAATACATGCATTTTTCACAATCCCCACTCTTACTCTTTGCAAATGATTTGGCTTGAGCAATATTTCTTATCTACTTGCATCTTCTGGACTATGCTGGCAAAATAAAACAGGGGATTACACAATGAAGAAATATAAAAACTGTTGTAACACATAAAATGAAAGATCTTAATTTCTTCTAATACATTACCCCACCAGCTAGGTTTTAACATTGTTTTCTAATTTTTGGACAGATACCTGGGTTATTATATGCATAGATGTATTTTTCTTCTTTGATTTCTTTTGCTTTTTCTAGAATGACTTTTCTGTGGTCATCAATTTTCAACAATCTGATATATATAACTTGAGGGTGACAAGAAGAGAGTGAGGGAAAGCAGATGCCTTGAGGGGCAAAGTGGGGGCTGCTTGAGGATGACAGGTGAACCAGCCCTCACACCATCCCTAACCTTACCCTAAAAACCACCCTAACCAGGTGGAGAGTGCACGGTGGAGGCCAAGGGACAATGTCAGAGGTCTTGGCGTGGCACACGGACATTGCGGGCTGAGGAGCAAGGACGGGGAGGCTTGGCAGATGGAGAGCTCACGCTGAGGGTTAGGGGTACAAAGGACACAGGGTACCAGGTAGGGTTAGGGTACAGGTGCAGCAGCCCTCAACCCAACCCAAGGTCACCCTAAACAGCACCCCTAGGACCCCAGTTTTCCCCAGCAGCAGGACAAGGCAGTAACCCCAATGCTGGGACAGCCCCAGAACTCTCCCAGCAGCTGCAGGCAGCAACCCCAATAAAAACCCCAATAAAAAGGTAGCAACGATGTTTGTGGTCTAGAGAGTGATAGGTAGGAGTTGGGGGCTGAGCAGTTTTTTAGGTTTTTTTTAGTGTTTTTCTCATGGCTTTAAAAGGATATTTTAAGGCTTTTTTGGAGGAGTTATTCAGGAATTTTCTGGGAATGTTTAGGATACTTTCAGGGCTTTTTCAGGGCTTTCAAAAGATTTCATTAGGGTATTTTAAGGGCTTTCTTAGTACTCTTAAGAATCGTTTGGGGGTGGTTTGGGTGTTCTTGGGGTTTTTTTAGGACTGTTGAGGGTATGTGGAGGACTTTTTAGGGCTAGGGTATTTTTAGGGTTTTTGAGGGAATTTTTAGGGTTTTTTTAGGGTCTTATCAGGGCATTTTAAGGACTTTTGGGGCACGGATTTTTTAGGGTCTTATCAGGGCATTTTAAGGATTTTTGGGGCATTTTTAGAGCTCTTTTTGGACTATTTAGCGCATATTTAGGGATTTTTAATGGTTCTTTGGAGATTTTTAGGGGCGTTTTAGGGGGTTTTTAAAAGTAGGGTATTTTCAGTGTATTTTAACAGTATTCTGAGGCTGTTTTTAGGTTTTCTTGGGGTTTTTAGGACATTTTGAAGATTAGGGAGTTTCCAGGGAATTTTTAGGTTTTTTTAGGGTCTTTTCATGGCACAACACATGGAGGCTGAGGGGCAGCTTGAGGAGCACTGTGGGGGCTTGAGGGTGATAGAGTCTGGGAGCTGAGGGAGGAACAGGGAGAGGGGACCCCGGGTGACACACAGAGATGCTGAGGGTGGCAGGGGCAGCTGTAGGATGGCACAGAGAAGCTGGACGATGAGGGGCAAAGGAGAGGGGTTAAAGGTGACACACAGGAGCTGAGGGCTGGGGGGCAGAGGGACCGGTTGAGGGGTAAAGGGAGAGGGCTTGAGGGCTGGACAGTCCAGTGGAGATCAGGCGTACAGGGTACAGCTGTACCACCCCTCACCCCAGCCCTAACCTCAGCCTAACCAGGCCCCCTAAAAACAGCCTTTTCTCCCAACAGCAGCACAACGCAGCAATCCTCACACACCAGGACAATGACAGAACCCTCAGAGGACAACAGACCCACTGCAAAAAGGTAGGGACGACATCTGTGGGCTAGACAGCAAGAGGTAGAGTTCGGAGACTGAGCATATCTTTTTGAGGTTTTTTTCCAGGACTTTTAAAGGTATTTAGGGGATTTTGGAAGGGACTATTTTGAGAATTTTTAGGGTATTGTTGGGGCTTTTTCAAAGCCGTTTTATGATTCTTTAGCATATTTTGAAGATTATGGTCAGGGTCAGAGGAAACACCCCCTGAAAAGGCAGAGTTATCGGCAGCTGCGGTCCGTGAGAAACTGTTCTCTGCAGTTTTCTAGGCTGAATCGCAGTTTTGGCCACGGGCACACAGAGAAGAAAGACTGTTAATTTCCTTAGAAAGGAAAGTCTGGCACCCCATGGTTTAAGGGCAGATGAAGGGCTGTGTAGGGGAAGGAACTCCTCACAGGACCTTTCTTCACCTCAGCCCCCACTCCAAGGTCTAGCATCTCCCCCGTGTGACCAGCTGCTTTCAGAGGGTTACCCAGGCACACCTGCACAGGGAGCTGTTAGTGCAGAGGGGCTAACAGGGGTATCCCAAGGGTCCCTCCAGGAACTATGGTGGGAGCATCCGGCACGGACCAGGGAGCAGCCGGACCCACCTGGGCACGGAGCATCGCTTTGAGAAAATGCCAAGGGAAGAGCCCTTTTGCCAAGGGGCAGCATCTGAGCAGGCCAGGCAGCATGTGGGGTTCCAGGAGAGGGCTTTCAACTTTCCCCTTTTACTGTATCAGTCCTTCCCAGAGCCTCCACAGGACTCCCAGAAAGGAGAGGGGTTATTAGGAGAAACAGGGTTTAGAAAAAAGGGAAAAAGCTTCCTTTTCCATTACTTTTTTGTGTTCAAACTGGGAGGGACTCTGCTTCTCCTGCAATTTTAATGGTCTCAGTTGAAAGAATCCCTGCCTTTTCTATGCCATTAGGGGTGTTAATTGACAGGGAGCCCCCCTTTTCTATTATTTTCCAGTTTAAATAGAAGGGGGAAACCTTGACAATATTTCTTATGGGTTTGAATTAAGGGTAGCTGCCCCCTTTTTGTTGTCCTGAGGCCTAAATTGAGGGAGACGCCCAGCTACCCCTCCATCTTAAGGGTTTGAATTAAGGGAAAAATCCCTCTTTTTTTCATCACTGGAGAGATTTAAAGTGAGGAAACCCCCTCTTTTCCCAGTATTTAAGGAGAGTAAATTATAGAGCAGAAGCTATTTATTTGCCACTGTATTAGTTTCAGTAGAGATAACTGCCCCATTTCATCTTTCTAAGGGGTTCACTGGAAGGAAGCTCTGCCTTTTTCAGCATTTTAAGAGTTTAAAACTACATTTCAGGGCACTTCTTTCTCTGCCTAGGGCCTAGTATCTCAGAGAAGGGTAAGCCTGGCATGCATTTAACCTTTACCCTGCCTGGGAGGCTTTTATTTTTCTTATTTTTACGTATAATGTCGATAGCCTTAATTAGAGGTCCCAACCAGACTTAGACTATTCATATCATTAGCATTCTTCTCCACCTGGCTTAGTCACATGTGAAGCACTACTTAGTAGCCGCTAAGGAATAATTATGTAAGTTAACAGCAAATTACCCAATTTATCTAGCAATGCTGCTTAAACAGAAAGTTTTATTTCTTACCAGCTTTCTGCCCTTTTACTCAAAGTAGTTGTAGCCTACCAGTTTTCTGTTCTGCTTCAAGTAGTTGTTGCAAAAAAGAAAGCACTGTTATTTTTCTGAAGAGTTTTCTTGTATAACAAGCCCTTTACTCCCCTTGACTTTGAGTCAGAGGAGCCAAACAGCTGCATCTGCTCTGAGGGCTTTTATACCCGGTGGGATTTGTCCACTCCGATTTTCCGGGCATCATGGGAATGAGAGGCGGGCACAATCAGGGGTATATTAACCCCAGCCTTTGCTGAGGGGCTTCATTTTCTCTCTGGGATGTACTGGGATGAGAGTTCCTTTCTCGTCTCAATGAAGAGGCTCTCTCAGCTTGTTTTCAGCAGGTGTTTCTGGGCATCTAAAGCAACAGAGGCTTTGAAGATACCGTGAAGAAAACAGCATTGAACACAGGGAGAATTCAAGTTTGTGATTTTGTATTGCATGTTCGGGAGCAGTAAGATACTTTTGTAATCTCTGGTTTTGCCCTTGGGTTCTTTTTTTGTTTGTTTGGGGTTTTTTTGTTTGTTTGGGGTTTTTTTGTTGTTGTTGTTGGGATTTTGTGGGTTTTTTTTTTGGTTGGGTTTTTATTTTTTTGGTTTTTTTTTTTTGGTTGGATTTTTATTTTTTGGGTGTTTTTTTGGGAGGGTTTTTATATTTTTTGTTGCCTTTTTTTTATTCTTTTGGTTTTTCTTTTTATTTTTTAGCTTTTGGGGGTTTTTTGTTTTGTTTGTTTGGGTGGCTTTTTTTTGGTGGCTTTTTTTGGGGTTTTTTGGTTTTGAGGAGTGCAACTCCCTGAAATTCTAGCTTGTGTCAAATAAAACACTTTTTCAGCAGATTCATCATGTCACAAAGGGGATTTTCCCAGTGTCAAGGATGATGTTTGAGACTGAGGCTTCAGATGAATTGAGGATTGTGACTAGGAGAGGGAGGGTGAGCAGGTATCCAGTTAGGAGTTATTGTGGGGGTGGGGGGGGCGTGCAGTAGCAGGGTGGGAAATCGTGTCTATATGAGGGTCTTCCCCCAAGGCTTTTCAGAAGCGTAGCAGAGGCATTCACATGTCTTACAGCACACAAGGTCATCCACTGCACTCACGGGAATGCCATTTAACTTTGCCTTTCTCTAACCCAGGGGCCACTCATAATAATGGCCACAGCCTTGGAATCAGGATGAAGCTGGAGCCTGAAGGAGCCGGGCACACTCAGGAGAGGGCAAGTAGCTGACTTGCTGGGATTTGGCCCACCTAACTCTGTCTTCATACATTGGTTGTGTTTTTTTTATTGTAGCTGACCGAGAGGCTAAGAGGTGATCACAGGGCCCTCCAAGGCAGACTCACTTCAGGTGCAACGTGGATCCACATCACCCATCATCCAAAAGATAAGTCAGGGGCCAGAGCCTGGAGACAGGATGACGGGAGAGTAGCGGGTTGGGAGTTCTTGGGACAGATTTAAAAATTAGCAGAGGGAAAAGCAATCCTCTCCAAGGGGCCTCTTAGGACAGCTAAAGGGAGAGGCTCTGCTTTTGATGGCAGCTTTCAGGCGGGCAGCGCAGAACAGTTCCGGTCCGTGTCGTGTTGTCCAGCGTACTGTGTTACCTCGTGTGTCTTTGGGGTCCCTTTTGCCTTCTCCTCTCTGTGTCGTGTTTAACGTCCCCCTGTTTGTCACGTTCTGTGTCACGGGTGTCTGCACATGTTTGTGCCGGAGCTTTTCTGCCCTGCTGCACAGCCTGCTGCAATAGGACAGGTCCCAGGGACTTGCAGTTTGTGGGTTGTTGCCAGACTCTAGATGATATATTCCTAGATAGGCCCAAGATGTTTGGAGCTGTGAAGTTATCCTGCAGCCCTTTGACTTTTGTCCTCACTTCCTTCTAGATGCAGAAGGATAAAATGAGAGGGCAAAATCCATCCACCAATCCTGGGTGAGGAGGTTCCCCTGAGCAGGTCAGTCACTGTTTGTCTCTGCAGGGGGAG
>VZSU01001429.1:178387-188743 GCA_013398715.1 Nesospiza acunhae | reverse complement strand
TCTCTCAGCCTGCTCTGAGCTGTGGCTGGCAGCTCCCAGCAGGGCCCTGCACCCAGGCCCTTTGCAATAAACCACAAGTTCCTGACCTGGCTGCAGAGATCTCTGGTCTCTGTCCATCCTGACAATCCTATCCCCCAACACTCCTACACAAGCCCTGCTGTCCCCAGGGCTGGTTCCTTTGTCCTTGTGCCCTGAATAGATCCTGCTCCCCCCTGCACCCCTCCCTGCTGAGCCCTGCCTGCTCAGGGGACAGAAGGACCCTCTGTGTCATCCCTCAGCTCGTCTCCAGGGAGAGGAGCAGGAGGGAAGAGCCACTTACTGCTTCACCTCTGCTTTACCCTTCCTTTAGGCAAGGGCTTTTAATTTCCTTTTAGGGCCAGAGCAGCAAGCAGTAAATGATGTCAGATCCCTCCGTGCAAAGCTGGAGGATCCCCAGCCTCTGGCTAAGCCCTGCTTGAGCGACAGCCCGGTACCTGCGGGTCAGAGACCTCCCCGGTGCTGCTGACAGCTCTGCTAAAAGCTCTTTGTTCCTCAACCCCTGAGGCACTGCTAAGTGGCAAACGGCACGGAGAGCATCTGCAGAGCCACGAGCAGGGATTCCTGGGGCAGGGATGCTCTCCATGAGCAGGGATTCCTGGAGCAGGGATGCTCTCCAGGCTGCTTCCCCTGCTCCTCCCAGTAGCCAGTGGCCAGGGGCAGCACCTCAGCTTGCCCCAGGTGTTAAAAATAGGTTAGAAACTGCTGTAAAATAGTTGATAGATCGTTAAGCATGTACTGTTAGTTTGGTTGTTATATTGTAAAAGGGGCTAAAAGGAGAGTTATAAGAAATTACACCTCAGTAAAGTGCACCACGAGCCAGCCTGGACAGAGCTGTAATGGCCAATCAAGGCCTTAAACCTTCATGCAAATGAAGAATCCATACAGAAAACAATCCAAACTGACAAAGAACAGGATAAAAAGGGGCATCTGACCCAGGGAAGCTGTGCTGCTCCATCTGGGACATCGCTGCTCCATCCTCGATGGGAACGCTCCTGCTCGGCCCGGGCCCCTGCTTTGGCCCTTTCTTTTATTATAATAAATGCTGAAATCACATTAGCACTGGGAACCTGCACTCGTTTTTAGCACTGCCTGCCTGGAGGGAGGGGGGCTCATGGCACAAGCCCATCCCACGGAAGTGATGCTTTCATCCCAAGGGGAGAGGGGACGGTGCCGTCACCCCTTGCTCGCTGCCACCCTGATATTGGGGTCTCCTCCAGGCAGGTCTCATAAGCTCTTGGAGATTTATATCACACCAAGATAGACCAGCCACCTCAGACGGCATCAAATCAGCAGGATGGCTTCTGTGGCAGTGTTGGAAACAGAAAAGTTTTAATAAAAGGCAAAATAACAAAGCTCTTTACAGAGAAAAACCGAGCCAGGTGCAAGAGGCTCTTGCTCCTGGTAAAACACCTCACAAAAGTGATTAATTTATTTGTTCTCTTCTTTTTCTAGTGAATTGCTTAGGTGGGTAAATTTAGTAAATTTAAAATTTACTTTTTTAAATTTAGTAAATTAAAAAAATTAGTAATTTTTTTTTGCTTCTGTCCAATTGGATATCCTTAAGTTTGGAGTCCCCCAGGTCCTATGAGGTGTCTTTTTACCCAGCTGAGGAGAGAAACTTCGGGGCTTTTTTCCTTCTTAAGGAGAGAAAGGATAATTTTGTCACTCTGTCAACAGGGGGCACATTCCTACAGCACCCCTCGCTGCCCCTCTCAGCTTGGTGCCAGACCTGTTGATTCCACAGGGATGCAAGATCGAGTTTGCTCTCCAAACCATGTCCCTGGAAAAGCCACTGGGAGCCGATGTGATCAGCCACCGAGCCAGGGCTCCTTTGGTGGGCGCCTACACCTTTAAATCAGGGAGAAAAAAAATAAAATAAATCCTTCGCCTAGAGGGCAGTGGAACAATTTTGACTTTAAAAAGAGAGCGAGACAGAGAGAGCGAAGTGAGCGTTAACAACTCCTGATCCAGTCCCTGGGCATTCATTAATGTTTCATGGCGCTTTCAATTATTGCCTCCTCTGCCACTGCCGTCATCTGTCTCTTCAAATCGACGGTATAATAACCACTCAAGCAGAAATCCACTCTGCTGTCTGCCCGCCACTCCCTCCCAGCCTCCGCAACTCCCTCTCTCCAGCTTTTCATCTGAGGCTGGCAGGGCTCTCTCTGGAAGTGCCTCTGCCCCCTGGAAATGCCTCTGCCCCTTTGGAAATGCCTCTGTCCCCTGGAAATGCCTCTGCCCCTTGGAAATGCCTCTGTCCCCTGGAAATGCCTCTGCCCCTTGGAAATGCCTCTGTCCTCTGGAAGTGCCTCTGCCCCTTTGGAAATGCCTCTGCCCCTTGGAAATGCCTCTGCCCCTTGGAAATGCCTCTGCCCCACTGGAAATGCCTCTGCCCCTTTCCCTGCTGGGGACAGGGCTGGGGGGACATGGGCATGGGCAGGACCCTCTTGATGGGGTCAGGGTTTATCCCCCCACACCAAGGGGTTCTGCTGGTTTGGGGCTGTATTCAGGGGCACAGGGTGGTCTGACAGCCCAGCCTCAGGCATGAGCCCCAGTGCACCTTAACCCTGACGTGGCTCTAACCCTAAATGCAGTCCACCCGCAGCACACCCACCCATGCTCCTGCTGAGGAGGCAGTGCCAGCAATGTGTGTGCCACACATCCACACACACAGCCAGCCCTCTGCAGCCACCCTGGGCAGGCTCTCTGCCAGCACAGCCCGGGCTCGGCACCACCAGAGCCGGCCCAGATCCCTCCTGCCTGCCCTGAGCTGAGCTGAGCTGCCACCTGAGCTGTGCCAGCACACGGGACAGCCCCGGGCAAGGGAGGTGTCCAACAGCTCCTGGGTGTCCAACAGCTCCTGGTGTCCAATAGCTCCTGGTGTCCACAGCCCAGGACCAGTGAGGTGTCCAACAGCTCCTGGTGTCCACAGCCCCGGGGCAAGGGAGGTCCAACAGCCCTGGTGTCCAACAGCTCTGGGGCAGGCGAAGTGTCCAACAGCTCCTGAGTGTCCAATAACTCCTGGTATCCAACAGCTCCTGGTGTCCAACAGCTCCAGGGTGTCCAACAACTCCTGGTGTCCAACAGCTCCCGGGTCTCCACAGCCCAGAGGAGCAGGGATGGAGCAGGGCTGGAGGAGGCTGGAAGCTCAGAAGGAAAATCTGTCCATGTATTTCCCTGCAGGATGGCCCTGGATCAGGCAGGGGATGCTCAGAGGGTGGACAGGGGTGAGAGGCAGCTGGAGCGCCCCTATTTCACCTGCCCAGCAGGGGAACCAGAGCTCAGCTCAGCCTGTCTGGGCCTGGATGGAGTCACAGGGTCCCAGAGTGGTTTGGGTTCATCTCATTTCAACCTCTCTGCCATGGCAGGGACACCTCCCACTGTGCCAGGTGCTCCCAGCCCCAATGTCCAGCCTGGCCTTGGGCACTGCCAGGGCTCCAGGGGCAGCCACAGCTGCTCTGGGCAATCTGAGCCAAGGCCTGCCCACCCTCCAAGGGAAGAATTCCTTCCCAAATCCAAACAAAATGTACTCTCTGTCAGAGCACAGCCATCCCCACTATTCTCACATCTGCCAGCACCAAGGCTGCAAACCTCACAGGAGCCCCATCAATCTGATGTTTGCCTGGCCCAGTCCTTGCTCCTCCCAAACTCCTGAGCTGTCCCTGCACTCAGCACCTCAGGGTGGAGGAGTCAGGGCTTTCCATGCAGGACAAGGATCCCTGCAGGACCGAAAAGGGCTCCCAGCTGCTCTGCCCAGCATCCCCCAGCCTGTCTTGACACATCTTGGCTATCTGGGAGGGGAGGAAGAGCTCGTGCAGCCCACACAGGCTGTGATGGACCCAAACCACCCCATTTGGATGTCAGTGCTCCTGCTCAGGCAGACAAAAGCATTTTGCTCAGATGAAGTCATGTCCTTCATTCCCACCCCAGCATTCACACCTCGTGGAGGTGTTGGGACTCTGCACTTTTAAAACACTCATTATTTTCTCAGCATGGGAATCGTGTTGAAATGCCCACATTTCCAGTGGGACATTCCCTGTGTAACTGTCCTCCCTGGGCTGGGATTTATTGCTGACAGCTGAATCCCCCCCATTTTGCTGCTATTACCAGAAATCTCCTCTTGGACACCCAGCTGAGGATGCTCAGAGAGGGACCAGGGCCCTGGAGATGGGCACACATGGGCAGTGTGAGGACAGGGCAGGATGTGCTGCCAGGATGCCATTGCTGCCAGGGCAGGAGTGCCCAGGCACCCCCCAGCCCCACCCTGGGCTCCTGCACTCCCAGCCGCTCCCAGCAGATCCAGCTCTGCAATTCTGGAAGCTTCTCCCCAGCCCTGGCTGCTTCTCCCTTCCTCCTCCTTACCCCACCAGGCTGCTTTTCCTTTGGAATTTTGCCTCTCCCTCTCCTGGAGCTCTCCTAGCTGGGGGAAGGCGCTGAGCAGGGCCCTGGGCAGTGGCTGGGCTCGGTGCTGGGATGCTCAGGGATGCCCCAGCAGGAGCTTTGCTCTCTCCTTTCCTTCCCTGGCCCTTGTAAAGGCATTTCAGAGCCCCTCTGAGGGTGCTCAGGGAGGGACCAGGGCCCTGGAGATGGGCACATGGGCTCTGAGCAGGACAGAACAGGGCCCCACACTGGGTTTGGTGATCTCTGCGCTGCCAGGATGCCATTGCTGACAGGACAGGAGTTCCCAGGCCCCCCCAGCCCCTCCCTGGGTTCCTGCACTCCCAGCTGTGCAATTCTGGAAGCTTCTCCTCCCCAGCCCTCCCACTGGCCAAGGCAGGAGCTGCTGTGGTGCCCAGCCCAGGAGGAGCCCCAGGCTGAGCCCCCAGCACGGGGCTGTGTGTGGGGGGCTGCTACTGCCTCTCCCACTCCTCTGCTTCCCCCCAACCACTCACACACCCCCCTGTTTCTCCTAATCCCCACAAATGCTAAGATATTTAAATGTGGTATTTTCAAATCTAATCAGCGTTCCAAAGCTGTGCTGCCGCCACTCAAATTTAATTTGATCCATTTACCAACTTTGTGGTGCATCTAATCAAAGAGAGGGAACAATTAGGTGAATGTCAGGGGTCACCTCACAGCTCCTGCTCAGCCACGGGAGGTGTCACAGCCTTGGCCAGGCCTGGGGGACAAAAGGAGGAGAGTGGGGACACCCCAGCATGACTCAGAGCAGCCTGCCCAGGCTGTGCTGCACTCCAGAGGGAGCAGGACAGGGACAGCCCTGGCCAGAATGATGGGTTGTGCTGCTCTCCAGAGCAAACAGGACACACACAGCCCTGGCCAGCCCTGGGGGAAAAAAGCAGGAGTGTGGGGACACCCCAGTGTGACTCAGGGCAGCCTGGCCAGGCTGATGGCTTGTGCTGCACTTCAGAGAGAGGACATGGACAGACCTGGCCAGGCTGATGGGTTGTGCTGCTCTCCAGAGCAAGCAGGACATGGACAGACATGGCCAGCCCTGGGGGACAAAAGCAGGAGTGTGGGGACACCCCAGGGTGACTCAGAGCAGCCTGGCCAGGCTGTGCTGCACTCCAGAGCAAGCAGGACATGGACAGACATGGCCAGAATGATGGGTTGTGCTGCTCTCCAGAGGGAGCAGGACAGGGACAGCTCTGGCCAGCCCTGGGGGACAAGAGCAAGAGTATGGGGACACCCCAGTGTGACTCAGGGCAGCCTGGCCAGGCTGATGGCTTGTGCTGCACTTCAGAGAGAGGACATGGACAGACCTGGCCAGGCTGATGGGTTGTGCTGCTCTCCAGAGCAAGCAGGACATGGACAGCCCTGGCCAGCCCTGGGGACAAGAGCAGGAGCATAGGGACACCCCAGTGTGACTCAGGGCAGCCTGGCCAGGCTGTGCTGCACTCCAGAGCAAACAGGACATGGACAGACATGGCCAGCCCTGGGGGATAAAAGCAGGAGAGTGGGGACTCTGCAGGCTGGGATGGAGGTGGCTCCTGGCTCTGGCACACCCCAATGTGACTCAGAACATCCTGGTCAGGCTGATGGACTGTGCTGCTCTTCAGAGACAGCAGGACATGGACAGCCCATGCCAGACTCTGGGAGGGTCCAAGCAGCTCTTGTCCCTTGTGTCCCCATGGCTGTCCCGTGTGTCAGGGCTGCTGCTCTGACAGCTCAGTGCTCAATAATCCCAACAATCCGAGCTCTGATCCGCTCCCACACCCACGTGTGGGCTCTGGATGGGGCTGGGAGAGGAAAATCTCAGCCAGACCATGTCCTGCCTTGGCCAAAGCTGCACATGATGGCTGGGTGAGACCCCTCAGGGCTTGCAGCTGGTGCTGGGCAAACCAGGCTGAGGGAGCAGGAGCTGGCAGGGTCTCAGTGCAGGACTGTGGGCCAGAATCAGTCAAATCTCAGGGCTGGAGAGCAGGGAGTGACACCAGGGCAGGGCAAGGAGCCCCATGGGGCTGGGCATCTTTCTCCTGCCTTACTGGGGGTTATGGACCTGAAAACCTCTACCCAGCAAAATTACAGAATCCCAGAATGGTTTGGGATTTTCTCCTGCCTTACTGGGCATTGTGGTTCTGAAAGCAGAATCTCTACACAGCAAAATTACAGAATCCCAGGATGGTTTGGGATTTTCTCCTTCCTTACTGGGCATTGTGGTTCTGAAAGCAGAACCTCTACAGAATAAAATTACAGAAGCCCAGAATAGTTTGGGATTTTCTCCTGCCTTGCTGGGAGTCATGGCTCTGAAAACAGAACCTCTACACAGCAAAATTACAGAATCCCAGAATGGTTTGGGTCGGAAGGGGCCTGGAAATTCATCTATTTCCAGGGGCAGGGACACCTTTCCCTGGAACATGGAGGACCCATGATGTGTCTGATCTCACACTCTGTCTGTGCTCTTCACTCATATCAGGAAATCAAAATGACAATGAAGAGAAGGAGTTTTTGGTGCCTTATTCTGCAGCCCCAACACAAGCAGAGCAGGGATCCCTCTCTCCCTTCCCTCCTTTCCTGAGCACACACTGTGCCTTGCCTTGCTCCTGGAGCCTCAACCACGGAGATCTCCCCCTGGGGGGGTTTGTTGGGCTTCCCTCAGTCACCCCCCAGTACCCAAACCCTGAACTTGCTGTGGGGTCTCTGTGGGGTGGGACTGAGGGGACAGGGTGGGATCTGCTGGGACCCAGAGGAGCCAACAGGACGTGGGGAAAAGCTCTGGGCAGATGACTTGTTTCTGGTTTTAACATCTTCTTTGAAAGACTGAGAGAAGAGGTGGCTGCAGCTCCTGCCGAGGGGCAGCTCCTGGGACAGGAGAATGGCTGGAGTTGGGCCAGGGCAGCTCAGGCTGAGCTCAGGGCAAGGTTCTTCCCCCAGAGGGTGCTGGCACTGCCCAGGCTGCCCAGGGAATGGGCACGGCCCCGAGGCTGCCAGAGCTCCAGGGATGCCCAGGCTGGGGTTGCTGGGGGCTCTGGGCAGGGTTTGGGGCTGCACTGGATGATCCTGTGGGTCCCTGAGCTCAGGATGTTCTGTGATTCTCTGATCTCACTGAAGAAGAGGCAGCTGTGGTCAGGGGTGGCACTGCTGTCCCCTCAGCTCTGCCACAGCCCAGAGGGACCCACACTGGAGGGGGAGCAGCTCAAGGGACGTCAGAATGGTTTTGGGCACTGCTGGGGTGCAGGGGGTGAGCCCCAGGTTTGGCACCCACAGCCCCCACCAACCCCAGCCCCTCTCAGCAGAAATGCATCATCCTCCTGCTCTGAGCTGGGGGGGAGGTCTGGGAGCATCAGGTGTTCAATTGAAATGGACTGAAGTGCAAAATAAGCTCTCTTCCCAGGGAATTCCCAACCCAAACTTTAACTGCTGCAGCAGAAAAGCCTCAATCCCTCAAAACCACAAGACCACAAAAAAAAAAAAAAAAAAAAAAAAAAAAAAAAAAGAGCAATACAAGAAGAAAGGCTGGGAAAAGCCAGGGCAGAAAACAAACCAAACTTACAGAAAATGGAAATAAAACCCACCCAATTTTTTTTTTTTGCTACAGCAATACACATTTTTTCCAGAATTTCTATTTTACGCTAAAGAAATCCTCTGCAACTCCAGGAGCAGCCCCAACACCTTGACATGTTCATTCCTAGCACCCCTTCCCTAAGCCAGAGGCACAGAATTCCCACTTCACTGCTCCCTGCCAAGGAGACACCTTTCCCTCTCCATCATCCCCTTCCCTCTCTCCATCACCCAATTTCCTCCCCATCATCCCATTCCCTCTTTATCACCCCCTTCCCTCTCCATCATCCCATTCCCTCTCCATCATCTCCTTCCTTTTCCATAATCCATTTCCCTCTCCAGCATCCCATTCCTTCTTTATCATCCTATTCCCTCTTTATCACCTCCTTCCCTCTCCATCCTCTCCATCATCCAATTTCCTCTCCATTATCCCATTCCCTTTTCATCTTCCTTTTCCCTTTCCATCATCCAATTTCCCTCCATCATCCACTTCCCCCTCTCCATCATCTCCTTCCTTTTCCATCATCCATTTCCATCTCCATCATCCCTTTCCCTCTTTATCATCCCTTTCCCTCTCCATCACCCCATTCCTTCTTTATCTTCCTGAACTCCTCTCCATCATCTCCTTCCTTTTTCATCGTCCCTTTCCCTCTCCATCACCCCATTCCCTCTTTATCATCCCATTCCCACTTCATCTTGCCTTTCCCTTTCCATCCTCCAATTCCTCTCCATCATCCCCTTCCCTCTCTCCATCATCTTCTTCCTTTTCCCTCTTCCATTTCCCTCTCCATCATCACATTCCCTCTTTATTATCCCTTTCCCTCTCCATATCCAATTTTCTCTCCATCACCCCATTCCCTCTTGATCTTCTTTTTCCCTTTCCATCATCCAATTTCCTCTCCATCTTCCCATTCTCTCTCCATCATACCCTTCCCTCTCTCCATCATCTCCTTCCTTTTACATCATTCATTTCCATCTCCATCTTCCCTTTCCCCCTCCATCTTCTTCCCTCTCCATCATCCCATTCCCTCTCCATCATCTCCTTCCTTTTCCATAATCCATTTCCCTCTCCATCATCCCATTCCTTCTTTATCATCCTATTTCCTCTTTATCACCCCCTTCCCTCTCCATCATCCATTTCCATCTCCATCATCCTTTTCCATCTTTATCATCCCCTTTTACCTCTCCATCATCCCTTTCCCTCTTTATCACCCCATTCCCTCTCCATCATCCGTTTCCCTCTCCATCATCCCCTTACCTCTCCATCATCCAAATTCCTCTCCATCACCCCATTCCTTCTTTATCATCCCATTCCCAATTCATCATCCCCTTCCCTCTCTCCATCATCCATTCCCTCTCCATCACCCCCTTCCCTCTCCACCCTCCCTTCCTCCCTCTCCTCCCCGGCTGTCTCCTCCCTGCCTGGGGCCTCTCCCGCTCGCAGCCCGGCTCCTCCCGGGCAGGAGAAAGGCCGGGAGGGGCCGGGGCGTGCCCAGCACCGGGGACAAGGACAGGGACCAGGAAACAGGGACAGAGACCGCGGAACGGCAGCACGGAGGCGAGGAGCAGAGCAGGAGTTTCAAAGCTGCCCCCCTGTTTGCTTGCAAGGAGTTAAGTCTGTGATGTGTTGCGTGAGCTCTGATGAGAAGCTGCCTGACATGCAGAGCTGCAATAATGAAACGTAATACACATTAATAGGACCTCCCTCTGCGTGATTGCTTCTGCTTCACTGGCCCCATTGAAGATTTCACTTTTCTTTCAACAGTCAGAATAACAGAATGTGACATTAAGTCTTTTACATGCAGCAATTTATTTTAAAATATTGGGGCACTCAAAACAGTATCCAGAATGTTAAATAAGATATGCATGAGATGGAAATCAGAGCAGCACCGCAGTGAGGAGGCAGGAGTCAGGCAGAGCCTCTCATAGGCTAAGCAGCTCCACTTTTTTTTTCTTTAATTGCTGTTTAAGGCACAAATAAATGGCCAAGTTGGAGAGAGCTCTGCAGTGCAGAGCATCTGATCCTCTGAGGTCACAGCTCCACGTGGGGAACCAACAGCCACTGTCCCCTCCCGTGCCAAGGTCAGGGGGTGACAAAAAACCCTTCTGCCATCCCAGGCCAATGACACAGCACCAAACCTGCCCCAGGTGGAGAAGTGCTTGGACAAGGCTCTCATGGACATGGTGAGACCAGAGAATCAGAGATCATGGAGCCATGGAATGGGCTGGGTTAGGAGGGACGTTCCAGATCATCCCATCCCACCCCTGCCATGGCAGGGACACCTCCCACTGTCCCAATGTCCAGCATGGCCTTGGGCACTGCCAGGGCTCCAGGGGCAGCCACAGCTGCTCTGGGCA
>VZSU01001429.1:154720-175081 GCA_013398715.1 Nesospiza acunhae | reverse complement strand
TTTTCCTCCTCCCCTTTTTTTTTTTTTTTTTTTTTTTTTTTGCCTGAGAGCCCCTTAATTTAAAATTTATAGCAATTCAGGAAGGGGGTTTACATTTTCCATTTCAGGGGAGGCTCCTGCCTTCCTTAGCAGATACCTGTCTTTCCAAACCACCTCTCCTGCTCATCCTGGAGCCTGACACGAGGTGGGAGTTCCATCTCCTGCTGGGGAAGCACCAGGCACAGAGCAGGGCTGCCCAAACCCCCAGCACGGTGGCTGAGGGAGCCTGGGTGATGTGTCCCAGCTGGGAGGCTGGGTGGCTGTGAGGGAATCAGCTCTCAGGCCCACAGAAACGTGCTTTTCCTTGGGTTTGAGCTGAGGGTGCTTCCTGCACACACAGACGTGCTGTCACGTTGGAGAGCAGCCTTGCTGAGCCCTGGTTCTCATTTAGCTGAAGCCACAAGTCCCTGCTGCTGCTGCTGGGAGCTCGGGCACGTGCACTCTGCAGAAAGGGAAAGGAGCCCCAGGGGCTTGGAACCCTCACTCAGCTTGGCCCAGGAGACCCTCGAGGAGGTGGGATGGCAGGACGAGCTTCATGGCTCCACAGCAATGCCCTCATGGAGCCCAGCATGGCTCTGGTCACAGGTGGGGACTGTCCTCTGCTCTGTGCTGCTGTGGCCCCAACTTGAGGGCTGGGGGCAGTTTTGGACACCACAGCAAAAGAAGGATCCAAAAATATTACAGAACATCCAAAGGAGGGACACGAGGATGCTGAAGGGTCAGGAGGGGCCACAGGAGGAGCAGCTGAGGGCTCTTGGTGTGTGCAGCTGGAGCAGGGCACACTGAGGGCAGAGCTCAGGGATCTGCAGCTCCTCCCGAGGGGCAGCTCCCATCTCTGCTCTGGGCCAGGGACAGCAGCCAGGGCACGGCTGGAGCTGGGCCAGGGCAGCTCAGGCTGAGCTCAGGGCAAGGTTCTTCCCCCAGAGGGTGCTGGCACTGCCCAGGCTGCCCAGGGAATGGGCACGGCCCCGAGGCTGCCAGAGCTCCAGGGATGCCCAGGCTGGGGTTGCTGGGGGCTCTGGGCAGGGTTTGGGTTTGGGATTGATCATCCCTGTGGGTCCCTTCCAGCTCAGCACATTCCATGGTTCTGTGAGAGTGAGGGATGGGGGAGATGAAGGATGGGGGAGAAATTTGGGCAGCACTGCAGGGATGGCCAGGGTGGGGCTGTTGGGGGGGGTCTGGGCAGGGCCAGGGGCTGCACTGGATGATCCTTGGGGTCCCTTGAGTTCAGGATGTTCTAGAATTGAAACTCCAAAACATCCAGGGCCCGTGCCTGCTGTGATCTCCTCCAAATAAAAATTCCCCCACCCCCACGAGGCTCCAGGCAGGAGCTGATGCTGAACAGGAACAGCCCACAGGAGGTAAAGGCTGAAGCTGCCTCAGGGGACTAAAACATCCCTCCCTGGCACAGGGTGGTGCCAGGCCCCCATCACTTTGTGCGTATGTGGTTTTGGGGCAATCCCACTCGGCCATGCCCCCAAAATCAGTTTTGACCCTGAGCAAGCAGCGCAGCCCTCACAGATGGCAGGGGCGCTGAGGCAGCAGTGACCCAGACCAAAGAGGGGCTGTGCCCTGCCTGGCTGTGTGTGTCAGCCCGGGCTGGAGCCCTTTATCCCTCTCCCTGCCCAGGAACACCTTGCCCCAGGCCTCAGGTGCTTGGTGAGAGCAGCTCCTGGGCATGTGTGTGTGCCATGACTGCTCTAAACGCCAGCTCCATGCAGTCATTAGAGGATATTTATGATCCTTATTAAACAGCAAGACAGAAAAAGCAGCCCTGATCCATGCAGCGAGGAGCTGAGCTCGCTGGGCTGTGCAGACAGCAGGCGCCATCCCTGCACTGCCCCTCGAGGGAGGGACCCCGGGGCTGTGTCGATGCCGGGATCGGGCAACGCTTGCGGCTTGGCCATGGGTAGGAACACCGGGCTATATGGTACCTGAAACAAGAATGTTTCTGGTGGGTGTACTGGCCGAATACCACCCATTTAGGAGATAATGTTAGGGTTTTTGATGGAGAGGCATAGCGTATGATGTGTACTATCCTACATTTCATGGACTGTCTGATGGGCCAGAGAGTGTGATGCAGAGTTATACATACCCTGAAAGCAGGGATAAAGCTCGGGCTTGTTCAGCTGGAGGAGAAAAGGCTCCTTTCTGGGCTTATTTATCACATCCTCACAGCGGGGCACGAGCAGGTGTCAGCCCCAGGCTGCTGTCCCCTGTCCTGCCAGCAGCAAGCACAGCAGGTCCCAAAGGTGCCCCGAGTCCCCAAGGGACTGCCTGGAGCAGCACTCGGTGCCATGGCTGCCAGAAAAGGCCTCTCTTGTCCCCGCAGCCTCAAGCAGCTGGCACGGTGTCCTAGGGTGAGGCTATGATGCTGTATCCCCATTCCTGTGTTCTGTTCATGCTGGATATCGTGTTCTGTGCCTTCAAGACTGGCTCTGAAGAGTGAATGTTTTGTTTTGGTTTTGCTCTCAGCCGCTCCCCCATGGCTGGCGGGACACACAGACAGGGCAGTACCTGGGCGCTGCTTTTGCTTTTTGCTTTGCTTTTTGCTTTGCTCTTGCTTCTGCTTTGCTCTTGCTTTTTGCTCCTGCTCATTAGTTAGTTTAGCTAAGCAGTCCAAATTTTCCCTGGACTGTTTCTCCTTTCCCTTTTTTGGACCAACTCGAACCTGCTCCAGACTGGGACCTGGGAAACACCGAGAGTTTGCACCTTGTGGCTGCAGCAGCTGCCCCAGCACCCGAGGGACTGATAACAGAGTGACCACCGCCAAGAGAGACTTTCTGAAGTTGTCACCTTTTTCAGAGCGGTGACAGAGTGGTGTCACCTGGTATTGTTCATTTTGTGTGCTGGGGGAGCTGTGCCTGTTAAATAAACAGGTTCTTTCCACTTCTCTCTGAGGAATCCTTCCTGAACGGGTTGTGGGGAGGGGCTGTGTGGGTTTGCTTTCTGGAGGGGCCCCCTTTGGAGGTTTTCTCCCAAATTTGCCCTAAATCGGGGCACACGGGCACCGAGGTGGCGCCTCCTGCATGCCCTGAGGGGCTGGGGCAGCACAGCATCCCCCGGTCCTGCCGCTGGGTGCTCCTTGTCCCGCTCCCCCAGGACTCGGGGACACGGAGCCGCGGTGCCAGCATGTGTGGGAGACCTCCCTGCTCTGTGGATTTGCAGCCTGGCTGCTTCCTAGCTCAGCATGGAAGACACTCTACAATTTTTAATTTGCCAAAAAAGCCCTCTTTTTAGTTTACAGGGACAGAAGGGGGACTTTTATGTGCAATCTGTACAGCTCTCCAGAAAGCACTTACATTTATGATGTTCATGAAATTTATAGCCAGTTGGCAGTGCTGCTCTCTCCTCTCCTCTCCACCAGCCACCCTGGCAGGATGGCAGAATATAATAAGCAAGCCACACATTCAAGTGGCATAAAAGGCATTTCTACAAGTTAGCCTCCTGCCCAGCCTTATAAACTCTAACAAGTCTCTAACAAGTAGGCAGGATCTCTTTATACCCAGGGAGAAAAACCCCTTTCAGAAATGGCCTTTTCACAAAGCCCACACCTTTCTTCTAATTAAGGTTAAATAGCTCCATGTTTTCTGGCCAATTTCATTCTTTCCCCTTATTCCCCTCTTAACAAGGCAGCCTTTAAAAAGACATCACTAATTGGTGTCTGCTTCTCACATACCATGCGTGCTTTGATAGTCAGTTAGAAAGCCTTCCCCATCGATCAAACTTCCACTGAAAGGCTGCTAATGTGCTCCATGTGTCTGCCACCAGACAAAGCCAAGTGGCGGCTCCTCAGCTCCCTTCTCCTCCTGTTCCCAGACTCCCTCCCGGGACCGGGGGTCCGCAGCCAGGGCTGCCCCCCGGCCCCGGCCTCCCTGGGAATAGCCCGGCCCGGGCATTGAGAGCAGCGGCTCCGCGATGTGTGTGGCAATTTGGAAATTAACGGGGAGTGGTTAAATGTTAAGGGTAGGATCTGAAACAGAGCAGGCGAGAGAGCAATTGTCATGCTTATGAGACTGGAGGAGGGCCAGCGAGCTTTTCCGGGCGAATTCCAGCCTCCCCCGGTGCTCCGAGCATCCCTGGGGAGGGCGATGCTGCCATGGTGAGGGGGCAGCGACCCCCGAGCCCCCCAGGAGGGAGGGAGAGAAGGAGCAGCGTTGTGCTGTTCCCTTTGCCGGCTGGATGGGCACGGGCTGCCCCATCTGCAGCTCATCAGCCCCTCTGCAGCAGGTCCTGCCCTCGGGGAGAAGCCACAAGAGATGGTTGTCGTTAGGAGAGCCAGACCCCCCATGGCCCGGACCCGGGGACTCACTGAGGAGTTTGGGTTGAAAAGGACCTTTAAATGTCAACCGGGGCAACCCCCCAGCCCTGCTCCCTCCAAGGACGGCGCCCTGGATGTCCCAGCCCCGCTGTGGCTGTCACCACACTCCTGGTTAAAGAGCAGGGCAAATGTCCCGTTCTGGGCTGCTCTGGGGGTACCAAACAGCAGAGACTGAGCTGTGGCTGCTGGAGTCACCCAAATGGGCTGATAGTCCTGAATGGGCTAACAGCCCTGTCCGAACTGGGCTAATGGCCCTGGGCTGACGGCCCTAACTGGGCTAACAGCCTGAACTGGGCTAACAGCTCTGACTGGGCTAACAGTCCCAACTGGGCTAACAGCCCTGTCTGAACTGGGCTAACAGCCCTGTCCTAACTGGGCTAATGGCCCTGGGCTAACAGTCCTAACTGAGCTAACAGTCCCAACTGGGCTAACAGCCCTTTCCTAACTGGGCTAACAGCCCTTTCCTAACTGGGCTAACAGCCCTACCTGGGCTAATGGCCCTAGCTGGGCTAACAGCCCCAGCTGAGCTAACAGTCATAAAACTGGGCTAACAGCCCTGTCCTACCTGGGCTAACAGTCCTAACTGGGCTAACAGCCCTGTCCGAACTGGGCTAACAGCCCTTTCCTAACTGGGCTAACAGCCCTTTCCTAACTGGGCTAACAGCCCTTTCCTAACTGGGCTAACAGCCCTTTCCTAACTGGGCTAATGGCCCTAGCTGGGCTAACAGCCCCAGCTGAGCTAACAGTTGTAAAACTGGGCTAACAGCCCCGAACAAACTGGGCTAACAGTCCTAACTGGGCTAACAGTCCCAGCTGGGCTAACAGCCCTGTCCTAACTGGGCTAACAGCCCTAACTGGGCTAACAGCTCTGCCCTAACTGGGGTAACAGCCTGAACTGGGCTCCTGAGCTTGGGGACACGCTGGTTTTCTTGTGCTGAATGGAACCACAGTGTGGTTCTGTGGGATGGCAGCACCATGGACTGGAAAGAGCCTTCACTACCTGACCCAGGCACGTCTCCCAGGCAGATAACCAAAACAACCACCTGAGAGAAGAGAGAGTGGGGGCAGAGCTGCCTGGAGTGTGGTTCCAGCCAGGGAACCAAAACAACCACCTGAGAGAAGAGAGAGTGGGGGCAGAGCTGCCTGGAGTGTGGTTCCAGCCAGGTAACCAAAACAACCACCTGAGAGAAGAGAGAGTGGGGGCAGAGCTGCCTGCAGTGGGCTGGGCATGCAGGATCACAGCAGGATTTGCTGTGATGCTGCTCCAAACCCCTCTCTGCCCCCAGCCCCCACATCTAGAAAACGCTGGGGTTTTTCAAAGAGCTGTTACCTTCCCCACTGCAACTCGGGCCTGGCTGCCACACCTTCCCCCGGGGCAAAGTCATCACCTGCGGCTTCAGAGGCCTCCAGTGGGGCTGGCAGTCCTGGAAGTGTCATCTTCCAGCCTGTCACAGGGCTCTTGTCCTGGGGAGGGAGCCAGGGCTTCCCAGAGGAGACTGATGAGAGGAGCAGGCACCTCTGTGGCACCACTGTGGGACAGGCACAGCTTGGCACCAGATGCTCCACCGGGCAGCAGCCTGTGACAGTGCCACAGTGACAAGGTGGCAGGGTGTCCCCAGGGCACTCACACACACTCCAGCCACTTTTTTAGTGGTGATTTGCAGCCCTTTGTGCTGCTGGAGCCAGGGAGGGGAGGGATGGGCTGCAGCCAGGTGCTGGCTTCCTCCCAGCCCTCCGTGGGGCTTGTCAGCAGCAGAGGTTGTGCAGATGGAGAGCTGCCAGCAAACGGCGTCCCCAGAGCTCCCAGGCAGGCTGGCAGGTGCTTTCCCAGCTCTGCAGCCAGGGACAGAGCCAGGGGGACACACAGAGCCCTGACACAGTTTTGGGAAGCCTCCTCTTTGCCGTGAGCCTGCCCTTCCTGATCTGGGCACGTTGAAGCATTACCTGGGGTTTTACAGTTTCATCCACTGTCTGCTGCTACAAAACAGCACAACAGGAGCAGGATCTTCCCTCTCCATCACACTTGGCATGGAGTTTGCTCCTCTGGCAGACACAGCAGCCCTTCCCCAGGCTGGTGTGCCAGGGCTGAGGGCATCTCCCAGCTGCCCTCCACACCACAGCACCGTTTCTGTGGGAAGCCTGGCAGGGCACAGACACCAGGCACGTGTTTTGGTGCCTGCAGACAATGGGTAAATGGCACACCTGCTGGTGCCAGCTCATTCAGAGGGCTCTGCTGCTGCCGCCTCAGCCCCTCCCTGCAGCTCACAGGTGTGACTCGGGTGGCCCCCAGCCCACATTTCCCACCGCAGAGCCCTTTGTGCAGCTCCTGCTGCTGCCCCAGCTCCAGTCTGGCTCTGTGCCCGCAAATCTTCCCAGAGGAGAAAGTCAGAGGCTTCCCAGAGCTCAGTCCCACCACTCACAGGAGCTTTCTGTGCCAGCTGGGATCTCCAGTGAGGTGAATCAATTAGAGAACCACGGAATGTTCTGGCTGGGAAGGACCCACAGGGTCATCCTGGCCCTGCACACATCCTGGCCCTGCACAGGCACCCAGCAATCCCCCCCCTGTGCCTCACACCATTGTCCAAACCCTTCTGGAGCTCTGGCAGCCTCGGGGCCATGACAGTGGGGCTGGCACCTGGCTCTGTGCCCTAAAGCCAACAGAGCCTCAGCAGCATCCTGCCTTTGCCTCCAGCACAGCACCAGAGGGGACAGGAACAGCCAGGCCCCACAGATGTCCCATCCCTGGCAGTGTCCCAGGCCAGGCTGGACAGGGCTTGGAGCAGCCTGGGATGGTGGAAGGTGTCCCTGCCATGGCAAGGTTGGAATGAGATGATCTGTAAGATTCCTTCTGACCCGAACCACATCTCTGTGATGATTTTATGCTGATTTCCACCCCACCAACCCCATTCACAGCAGTGTCTGACCCACGGGGACCCTGCAGGGCTCAGAGCACCTGCCAGGAGCCAGGGCTACCTGAGTCTTTAGGCAGCTCATTACCCAGCTGAGCTAATCCTGCTGTATCAGATGTCCTGCCTGAACATCTGTGCCACCAGGGGAAGCGGCCACACGTGCAGCACCAGCTCTCCAGAGGCAGGAGGGAGCCTGCCAGGGGCCTGGGATCAGAGCACACCTCATGTCGGGCTGTTGTAATGAAGTGCCTGGGGAGAGCTACATGAAACAGGGCCTCTCTCATCTGAGAGTCTGTGCACAGTAATTACTGTGCCAAAAGTGGGCTCTGCAGGGGAGGGCTGGAGCCCAGGCCCTTGGCAGAGGTGCCTGGTGCAATCCAAGAAGCTCAGGGGGATCTGAGCCATGTTCACAGGTGTAGGAGTGATGGGGGGGTAGGACAGTGGGGATGGACAGAGACCAGAGATCTCTGCAGCCAGGTCAGGAACTTGTGGTTTTTTGCAAAGGGCCTGGGTGCAGGGCCCTGCTGGGAGCTGCCAGCCACAGCTCAGAGCAGGCTGAGAGAGGAGCCCCAAAGAGAAAGAGAGACAGAGGGAGCAAAGAATAAAAGCAAAAGGGAAAAAGAGATCAAGAAAGTGGTAAAGAGAGAGAAGGCAAGAGAGTGGTAAAGAGGATGAGAGAGAGTGAAGAATAAAAGCAAGAGGGAAAAGTGCAAAGTTCCCGTTACAATACCATAAATCTTCTTCTGTGCTGAATATTCTGATTCTCAGTAACCAATCTAGTACAAGATACCAATCCTACAGCATTTACACACTATAAGATTAGTATATAACATTTACATACTGTAAGAGATGTAAATAACTATTATATACTATAAGAACTAGAGTTACTTTCATATATAGATATATAGATATATATATATATACCCTTACAAGATACAAATCCTACAGCATTTCCATACAGCCTATAAGAATCATTACATTACCACACTGGGTTACATTTTAAACCCTAAAAACTCCTCTTTGGGCCCCTTCTGCCAAGCTGGCAGGGTCTGCTCTGAGCCTTGGGCCTGTCTGCAAGCAGAGGGTGTTGTTTGATCAAAAGGGGATCACCTTCAGCTGGCCATGCCATTGTTTTCCAGTTGTTCAGTAACTGAGGGATCTCAAAGCTTGCTTTCATTTCAGTCTCACTTAGAGATTGAATATTCTCAAAATCTTTTGCCAGGCAATCATATTTATAAGGCTTTCCTGTTTCACCTTCCCCAGCACACAGGGCTAGCAGATGTGACACAGGAGCTGCAGGAAACCTGTGCCCTTCTGGCGTGACAGATGGTGACCAGGTGGGCTATCCTGAGGTGCCCCAGGTGGCACTGGGTGTCAGCAGGGGGCTGCCAGGGGACACACCTGAGCACAGACACCTGATCCCTGTGTGCAAACACCCAGCCCCCCAGCCCATGCAGGTGGATTTTTAACATCTGCCCCTCCATGCCTCAGTTTCCCCATCCGTGTCATGGGCCACCAGCACACCTGTGCTGGGTGTGTCCCCCATGCAGCCCATCTGCACCCCCTGAGTGGGGCTGGCTCTGCCAGGGGTGCAGCCCTGCTCTGAGCCATCCCTGGGCACTCACTCCCCGCTCTCTGCCTCCATGAACCCCGGGCCTCATTTCCCTCATTTCCCAACCCATCTCCCGTGGATCTGCCCCAGCTGCTGCTCCTTGCTCTGCCCTGCACAGCCACATTAAAGGGCCCTTTAGTACTGGGATTTTGTGGGAACCCAGGACATCCCTCTGGCTGTCCAGGACAAACAAGACCCCTGCCAGGGGTCCCAGAGACCCTGGCACAGAGCCCAAAACACCTGTGGGTTTGATTATGACCCATGGAGCAAATTACCAACCTTAGATGAAAATCAGCAAGCCACAACAGTTTAGGTAGAATAACAGTGAAGTTATCACAGGGTGGAAAAGTAGATTTTAGGGTTTTGGTATGGGGGTTCAGGAGGCAAGATGGAGGGAACTGAGTGTGTCCAGCCTTTCTCCTTCTTCTTCTTGGCCTCCATCTTCTGCTGTGATCGTGGCACTTTTGGATTGGTTTAGAGTAGAAGCTCACTGTCTAACATAGGTGATAGGTATTGGGAAGTTATTGCAAACATTGTACATGGAGTTTTTAGTATAAAGACATAACACTGCCCTGGGGGCAGGCAGAATGCCTGGAACTGCCCTGCTGGATGGACCTTGGCTGGACAGGAGAAAGAATTTTACAGATAAGATACAATAAACAACCTTGAGACTGAGAAATTAAGAGCCCTGACTCCTTCTTCAAGTGCTGGGCTGGAAAAAGAGACTTTCGAACTCTTCTCGAGGTCACTGTGAGCAGCGAGAGATTCCGACAGGATTTTATCCCCGTGAAGGCACTTGCACACTGCGATCAAAACACTTCTCAGCTTCCCTCTGAGGACCAGGCAGCCCAGGCACTGCAGTCTCTGCTTTGTCCTACCCTCACTGACAGAAGCTCCCCTCGGCGCTCCCTCCACCCTGTCTCCCTGTTTTGTCAAGTTTTTTTAAGCCTTCTGATGTTTACATTCTTGTAATGAACCTTTTTTAAACTTATTTTATGTAAATAATTTATTGGTTTGCATTCTTTTCTAGAAGAAGAGAGATTTGATGAACTGTTAGTTTGTCCAGTGTCATTAGAAAGGTAGCACTATCATCCTCCAATCCAGTGTCACTTTTAGAAATCTATAAATGAACTATAAAAAAACTATAAAAAGTCAGAAATTAAAAACCCTTTTTTTTACCTTAGAGAGTTGCGTGCCGACGTCATTTTTTTTCATGTCCTATAACAACACCCCCCCACATGGCCCTGCCCCAGGGGTCTGTCCTTGCCCTGGAGCAGTGACTCTGCTGCCCTGCAGGGCTCTGTGCAGCTGAGGGGCCTCCCTGTCTCACCTCTGCTTCTTCAGGGTTCCTCGGCCACACAAAAATGCACAAAAATAACACAAAAAAATGCAAAAAAATGAGACAAAAATGCACAAAAATGAGACAAAAATGCACAAAAATGCATCCTTCAGCTCTGCCTGCTGCAAGGAATTCACAGGGAAAGGTCCCGCTCCTCTCTCCATTCTTTTGGGACAGCTCACATCGTGTGGATGGGGAAACTGAGGCAGAGGGCAGCCATGGTTTATGGTTTTAACCAGTTTATGGTTTAAACCAGTTTATGTTTTAAACCACTTTATGGTTTTAACTGGTTTATGGTTTTATCCGGTTTATGGTTTTAACCGGTTTATGATTTTAACCGGTTTATGGTTTTAACTAGTTTAGGGGTTTAACCGGTTTATGGTTTAACCAGATTAGGGTTTTAACCAGTTCATTATTTTAACCGGTTCATGATTTTAACCAGTTTAGGGTTTTTACTAGTTTATGGTTTTAACTGGTTTATGGTTTTAACCAGTTTAGGGTTTTTACTAGTTTATGGTTTTAACCGGTTTATGGTTTTAACCAGTGTAGGGTTTTAACCGGTTTATGGTTTTAACCAGTTCATTATTTTAACCAGTTCATGATTTTAACCAGTTTAGGGTTTTTACAAGTTTATGGTTTTAACCGGTTTATGGTTTTAACCAGTTTAGGGTTTTAACCAGTTTAGGGTTTAACCAGATTAGGTTTTTAACCCGTTTATGTTTTTTACCGGTTTATGGTTCTAGGAGGAGCCCCTGGTGCCCCAGCTCCTTGGCAGAGGGCTCAGACCCAGCTCTCCCTTGCCCCCCTGCTCAGCCCAGCCTGGCAGTGTGGCAGCTGTCACCCCCCTGTCACATCCATCCCGTGCCCCCCTCCCTGCTGCATCCGGCCCAGGGTGCCTGCGCATGATTGACTGGGAGAGGAGAAGGCAAAACAACCAAAGGGCACCCGAGGAACGGCAGTGCCAGCTCCTGACAGCTGCCACGGCTCCCGCGGCTCCCAGCACGCACAGCTCCCCACGGTGTGACACTTGTCTGTCTCTGGCAGCTGGCAGCAGTCACCCTGCAGGTCCCCAAGGGAGGGGACGGCATGCAGCCAGGCTGGGGCACCCCAGGAGTGCGGGAGAGATGGGGGCAGGATGGTGGGGATGGATGGAGAGGAGAGATCTCTGAAGGCAGGGCTTGGAATTTGGGGTTTATTGCAAAGGGCCTGGATGCAGAGCCCTGCTGGGAGCTGCAGCTTGAAGCAGGCTCAAGAGGAGCCCCAAAGAGAGACGCAAAGAGAGACAGAGAGAGAGCAAAGAATAAAAGCAAAAGGGAAAAAGAGGTAAAGAAAGTGGTAAGGAGAAAGAAGGCAAGAGAGTGGTAAAGAGGATGAGAGAGCAAAAAATAAAAGCAAGAGGGAAAAAGAGCAAAGTTCCTGTTACAATACCATAAATCTTCTTCTCTGTTGAATATTCTAATTCTCACTAACCAATCTAGTACAAGATACAAATCCTATAACATTTATGTACTAAAAGATTAGTACATAACATTTACATACTATGAGATATGTATATAACTATTACACACTATAAGAACTATAGTTACTTATATTACTTATATCTATTTGTTCAGTAACTGAGGGATCTCAAAGCTTGCTTTCATTTCAATCTCACTTAGAGTTTCCATATTCTCAAAATCTTTTGCCAGGCAATCATATTTATAAGGCTTTCCTGTTTCATCTTCCCCAACACGGGATGAGCACCTGGCTGGGTCAGGCTGGCTCTGGTGCCAGCCCCAGCAGCTGCTCCAGCAGCCCAGGGTGGCTGGGGATGAGCCCCTGTGACACCCTCGGGAGGGTGGGTGCTGCTGCCACCAGGGAGAGAGCAGTGCTGGAAGGAGAGGGATGGGGTGATCTCGTGAATGAGCATCCCAGGCTCGGCAAGGAAGAAACACAAGGTTCCTGGAGGGGATCTTGTAGGGATTTTTGGGGTTTTGTGCGGCAAGGGGGAGAGGCTTCAAGGTGAAAGAGAGTAGGTTTAGATTAAACATCAAAAAGAAATTGTTCCCTGGGAGGATGGGACACCCTGGCACAGGTGCCCAGAGCAGCTGTGGCTGCCCCTGGATCCCTGGAAGTGCCCAAGGATGGGGTTTGGAGCAGCCTGGGACAGTGGGAGGTGTCCCTGCCCATGCCAGGGGGTTGGATCATGTTTTGTGTCCCTTCCAACCCAACCTCTGGTGGTTCTCTGGTTCAGGGACACTGGCGATGGAGGCAGGGGGGCAGAGAAGCAGTGGGAGGTCAGGATGTACTGACAGAGAGGAACCCACTGCTCCTGGAGAGAGAAATCATTTCCTCCAAACTCGTGGGTGACCTTAGCTCTGTCCCTGGGCTGAGTGGCACAGACATGGTTATGTGTGTCTGCAGGCTGAGGTCGCACTCACAGTGACACGAGGAGTCCCCAGGGAGCCCTGAGGAGTCCCCAGGTGTCCCTGTGGTGTGACACTGCCCACAGGGACTGTCCCCACAGCACTGCAGTGCCCACAGGCAGCAGGATCTGGTGGGCACCTCTGAACTCAGCCCCAGTGCCAGCACAGGGCCCTGCCTGGTGTCACCTCACCCAGGGCATGGGGGATGCGCCCTGAACACAGCAGTGCTCCAGAGACCCCCTCAGCTCCCCAGACACCCATAGTTGTCCCCACCGGTCACTGAGTAGCTGGGGATTTTGGGGTGCTTTGGAGTCCTGGTGCCTCAGCCAGGCCAGAAGGAGCCTCCAGTGTCAGCCAGGGCAGGACATGTGGGGATGCTGAAACTGCTCAGAAAGTCAGAGAAACCTTCTCAGGCATTGCTCCGTGAAGATTTGGGAAAGCTCAGAGAAGCAATTGAAACAATTCTTAATCTTTGAAGCTGGCGTTGTTTTCTGGTAAGACGTTGACACGAAGGGTTGTTCCTAATTAGCCAATGGTGTGAGGGGTGTTGATTGAGGACCAGTCAGCCCCACCTGTATCATAGCTGTCTATAAAAAGTGTGTGGTTTATAATAAAATTGCATTTGCCTTCTGAAGGCCCTGGAGTCTGTGTGTCCTTTATTCACCCATGCTCAGTACAATAGTGACAGACACAGGCCAGGGCTCAGGGGGGAAAGACATCTGCAGGGACAGGGAAGATCCTGAGCTAGTGAGGGACAGCCCTGCCCATGGCAGGGGCTCGAATCAGATGATCTTTGAGGTCACTGCTCCATGATTCCATGACCTGCCCCTGCTTCCTGCAGAGACAAGGCCCTGCTTTGGCTGCAGGTGCTTCTGGGCGATCATCCCTGGCCAGGTGGGGCTCCATGGGTTCTTGGTTTGGAAAGCCAGGTGTCTGCTGAGGAAGGCAGGAGCCTCCCTGAAATGGAGAATGTAAACCCTCCCCACTCCTCTGAATTGCTATAAATTTTAAATTAAGGGGCTCTCAGGCAAAAAATACGGGAGCAGGAAATAACAGTTCTTTAATAGGGAAGAAAAAAAAAGGATAAAATAAACAATGCAGTGAACTAAACCAACACTGCCAGAGTCAGAACCCAACCTGACACCCTGTGGGTCAGGGTGTTGGCAGCAGTCCCATTGGAATTGTGGCTCAGCCCTCCTGCAGTGTCAGGGCTGGTTCTGCTGGAGCAGGGATCCTGGAGAAAGGTGCAGTCTCTTCCTCTGAAGATCCAGGGGCAGAGGCAGCTGCTGTTCCTCTGGGCAATCCAGTGCAGAAGCCGTGCTGGTGTTCCAGAATCTCCAGATTCTATCCGGGTAGGAATGCTTGGCTCCTCCCTCTGGGCTCACATCTCCCAATGGGATGCTGTAGCTCTTATCAGCCATGCAGGGACATTCAATAGCTGTTATCAGCAGGTGTCCCCTCCCGAGGGAGGAGTGATTGTGGTCACTCAAAGAGAGAGATAAGGCAAACTGCCCACTTGACAAAAGATAATCTGCCATACAGATGGTAGTTGAAAACATCTTGCATCGCAATTTTCAACAGTGGGCTCTCCTGTGCCATGGGCAGAGGTTTGCTCTTGTCTCAAGGCCTTGCAGGATAAACTGTAGAAATAATGGCAGAGGATTACAGTGAGGAGGCACCTGCCAGGACCTGCCAGGACCTGAGTGCTCTGTTTGCTGCCTCGATGAGAAAGTGGGGCCAAGGAAAGCACAGCTGCACTCAGTGGTTTCAAAGAAGTCCCTCGTGGAGCAGGGTCAGCAGCTTCTGTCAGTGATCTTTAAGGTCCCTTCCAACACAAACTTGTTTTGTGCATTGTCAAGGACTGAGAGACTGCCTGGATCAGGAATGGTGTGGCCAGCAGGAGCAGGGAGGTCATTCCTCCCCTGCACTGGGCACTGGGGAGGCCAAACCCTGAGTGCTGTGTGCAGTTATGGCCCCTCAGTCAGGAAGGGCATTGGGACACTTGAGAGCATCCAGAGGGGTCAACGAGGCTGAAGAGGGGCTGGGAACACAAACCCTGTGAGGAACCCCTGAGGGAGCTGGGGGTGCTCAGCCTGGAGAAAAGGAGACTCAGGGCTGCCCTCATCACTGTGCAGCTCCTGAAAGGTGCCTGTGCTCAGCTGGGGCTGGGCTCTTTCTCCAGGCACTGACACAACCAGAGCACACAGCCTCAAGCTGCCCCAAGGGAAATACAGGTTGGATATCAGGAAAAGGATTTTTACAGAAAGAGTGATAAAGTTCTGGAATGTTCTGCCTGGGGAGGTGGTGCAGTCACCATCCCTGGGTGTGTTTAACAAAGCCTGGATGTGGCACTGGGTGCCAGGGTTCAGTTGAGCTGTTGGGGCTGGGTTGGACTCGATGAGCTTGAAGGTCTCTTCCAACCCAGTGATTCTGGGAATTCTCTGGGAATTCTGTGAGACACTTGGGACCCACCATCTTTGGCTCCCGCTGGAAAAGCAGCACAAGAAGGAGCCCATGGAGAACCAGGACCCACCTGGCAGGAGGGGACAGACCTTGCCGGGATGCCCAGAAATCTCCTCCACCAAATTTCTGTCTGGGAAACTCATGGCAGATCCACTGGAGTCTCCAGGAGATTGGGGAGGTTTTAGTGATGGGGAACTGCAGGAGCACAAACCACAACCAGACCTGCTCAGGATGGACTCCCCAGCCACGGAAAAGGATCATGGAAGCAGCCCCTACCTCCTGGATCCCTGCTCCATACACGTGTCCTGGTCCAGCTTCTCCTCTCTCTGAGAATGCCTGAGCATGGAGCAAGAGCCAGAGGGACACCTGGAGGAGGGGGAACAGCCAGGGCTGTGGGAGGAGGCATTTCTGAGCTGCTCTGGCACAGGTGAGGCTGGGAACACTCTCAGGGGCTGGTTGGCTTCATCTCCAGGGGGGTTAGTGCTCTGTGTGTCAGCATGAAGCAAATGTCACTGCAAGCAGGCATTCCAAGATGAAATTGGTGTTAATAATAATAATGATTATGATAATGCTGCCACCAAGAATAACTGCAGAGCGAGGGCAGGCATGGCCTGGATTCTGACAAATGTCTGTGCTTGGAGAGCTGCAGCCAGATTGGGTTTGGGAGCTGGGGATGGGGCTGAGCCTGGAGCAAAGGAGGCTCAGGGGGCCCTTGTGGCTCTGCACAGCTCCTGCCAGGAGGGCACAGCCGGCGGGGTCGGGCTGTGCTCCAGGGAACAGGGACAGGAGCAGAGGGAACGGCCTCAGGCTGGGCCAGGGTTGGATATTAGGCAGAATTTCTTGACTGAAAGGGTGGTCAGACATTGGAAGGGGCCTCAATCACCATCCCTGGAGAAGAAACAACTGGATGTGGCACTCAGTGCTGGTGACAAGGTGGGGAATGGTCACAGGTTGGACTCGATGGTCTCAGAGGCCGTTCCAGCCTCAGGGACTCTGTGATTCTGTGATTCTGTTTGGGTTGGGCAGGTCTGCCTGGGCTCTGGCTCTGCTGCCCAGCAGCTGCAGCCTTGGGGCTTCCTGAGGCACTTTTCACAGCACTTACGCAGCTCTGGAAACAGCCAGAAAATGCATTGGCACCTCTGGAAACCTCTGGGATTGATTTCAGGAAATTGTCACGCAGGCAGGAGCTGTGCTCGGTCACATAAGGGGCTGATTTTGGGGTCTATGTGGGAACCCATGATGGAAAAGGGGCCTTGGGCTGTTTCTTTCTCCAGACCCCTCTGCCTAATCCTCCCCACCACAGGTGATTACCCTGCAGTCAGCTCAGAGAATCCTGGATCCCAGAAAGGTTTGGGTTGGAAGTTAAAGCTCATCCCAGAGAATCCTGGAATCCCAGAATGGTTTGGGTTGGAGGGTTAAAGCTCATCTCAGAGAATTGTGGAATTCCAGAATGGTTTGGGTTGGAGGGTTAAAGCTCATCCCAGAGAATCCTGGAATCCCAGAAAGGCTTGGGTTGGAAAATTAAAGCTCATCCCAGAAAATCCTGAAATCCCTGAAACGTTTGGGTTGGAAGTTAAAGCTCATCCCAGAGAATCCTGGAAATCCCAGAGAGATTTGGGCTGGAGGGATAAAGCTCATCTCAGAGAACCCTGGAATCCTAGAAAGGTTTGGGTTGGAGGGTTAAAAGCTCAGCTCAGAGAATCCTGGAATCCTAGAATGGTTTGGGCTGGAGGGATAAAGCTCATCCCAAAGAATCCTAGAATCCCCGAAAGGTTTGGGTTGGAGGGTTAAAAGCTCAGCTCAGAGAATCCTAGAATCCCAGAAAGGTTTGGGTTGGAGGGTTACAGCTCATCCCACCCCCCTTCCACAGGCAGGGACACCTTCCACCATCCCAGGCTGCTTTCATCCAGCCTGCCCTTGAACACTTGCAGGGCTGGGGGGCTGCAATTCCCTCTCATTACTACCCAGTGCAGGAGAAGGAGGATTTTTGCCATTGCCTCGGAGCAACTGTGCTCTTAAGTTTCTTCCAAGACTCACACCAGGGCCGCTTCTCTGCATGTGTGGTCTCTTGGACTGCGTAGAGCTCATAAATAAATAAGGAGAAAAGTTCTTAATCTTCATTCGAAAGCTCCTGGTATCACAATGCTGCTGCACAAAAGCCATCTTATTAGCCCCAAGTGCAAAATGCTGCCTTTTCTTGCAGAAGCTCATTAATTGCAGGTCACCATTCAACAAGAAAGATGAGGCACTTGAGTTCTTCAGGCTCTCATTAGCCACCGAGCTGAACAGTATGTGTGAAATTAACAGTCACCTGAGTACCTCTATAATTTCATAATTATTAGGCCTAATGGGTTAGTCTCTGCCAAATGGTTTTAACTCCTCCCTAGCCAGAGCAGGGAATCACATGAGATGCCAAGGTTTTGGCGCATTTCACGAGTTTTATAACCATTTAACAGCTTTTCTTGTGGAAATAATAATAAGGAGAGGAAGTTTCCAGGATCATGTACTGTTTGCATTTTTTAACATATGTTTAGCTTTTAATTATTCATATCCAGCGCGCCAAGGAAGCAGATAGCCTGTATCCCAGAGAGTGGGTGAAAGAGCTTTCTCTGCAAAGGGATTTTAATTGGTTTTAAAATGTGTTCTGCGTGTGTGTTTATATTTGCGTGTGCGTGTGAGAGCCGAGCCTTTGGTTCCTCTTCTCCTTGATGATTACATTACATTATTTCCCGTCTCTTACATTTTTATTTATCTTAGGCTTAAAAAGCAGAATCAGAGCTGAGATTTCTGTCTCTGCTTTTGAACTCGAGAAGCTTGGAAATGGCACTGCCTTTTAATGGGGATTTTCTCCTACTTGAATCCAGCCTGGAGGGGAAGGCTGCCTCTCACCTCCATCACTAATTGTTTTTCTTGTGGTTTGTCTCACAGTCCGCAGCGTGGGTGTCTCATTCCAGGTGGGAGCAAACACAGTAAACCCCCCCCCCCCGCAATTTGGGGTGAGCTGGTGGGGGGCTGCGACCCTGCGGCCATCACATTGCACCCCTGACCCCCACCCCATGGAAAACCAGCCCCTTCCCTCCTTGCATCCATTCAAAGCTGGACACAGGCACAGGGCAGGTATTCCAGCCTGTCCCAAACACTCGGATTTGATAGCTGGGACTTAAATTTGCTTTTAAAATCATATGGCATTTTAAATCACCACACCCACTGCAGAATGGGTCATACTGGGAATGCTCAGCTCTCCTCTGGGATATAAATCCCTTTCCCACCGCTTTCAGCCTTGATGAGGCCCTTAGCAGTGATGAGAGGACACAGAGTGACAGCAGCAGGCCCTGGAAAGAGCTTAATGCTTGGACTCGATGATCTTGGAGGGCTTTTCCACCCCTGATGGCTCTGCGAGCTGCCTGAGGTCCCCTCGGAGCCCTGTTTGCAGGAGGGGCTGGTCTCTGGAGGCAGGAGCTGGTCTCTCTCTGGAGGCAGGAGCTGGTCTCCGGGGGCAGGAGCTGGTCTCTCTCTGGGGGCAGGAGCTGCTCTCTGGGGGCAGGAGCTGGTCTCCGGGGGCAGGAGCTGGTCTCCGGGGGCATTTCCCACCTCGTGCTGGGGCTGGGGGCAGGAACAGGGAGCAAGGAGCACTTTGGCTGCCCTGGACTGCCCAGCTTAGCTCACATGGGACCTGCACTCACCTGGAGCAGCACAGCACAGCCCTGAGAGTGACAAACACAGCCTTGCTTGGTGACAAAATGTGGCCTTGTGCTGGTGCAGCTGCTGCTGCAGCCTTCAGCTGCGCCAGCCTCTGCCCACAGCCTCTCTGCTCTTCACCTCAGCATCTGCAGGCTTGGGGCATTGGATTTTTGACTGATGCCGTCCTGGGATTTGTTCTCATTATGAAGCTTAGGAAGGAGGCTTGGGGTCTGAATGAGGGGAGCAGGGACCTCCCAAGGGCTGTGGCCCAACAAGTCCCTGCCCTGATGGCCGGGGCAGGAGCTCCTGTGGCAGCAGCAGGAACACAAGGCTCCTGTGCAGTGAGAGCAGGGATGGGCTGCGCAGGAGAGCAGGGATGGGCACAGGAGAGCAGGGATGGGCTCCTATAGACAGGAGGGATGGGCACAGGAGAGCAGGGATGGGCACAGGAGAGCAGGGATGGGCTCCTCAGGACAGCAGGGATGGGCTCCTCAGGAGAGCAGGGATGGGCTCCTATAGACAGGAGGGATGGGCACAGGAGAGCAGGGATGGGCTCCTATAGACAGGAGGGATGGGCACAGGAGAGCAGGGATGGGCTCCCCAGGACAGCAGCCAGCTGGGAGATCTCCAGGCCACCAGAAAAGACCAAGGCCAGGTCAGCAGCTTGGCTGGACCCTAGAGTCAGCCCCATGAGCTAATCCCACTGCCAGTTCTGCCTGTGCTGGCAGATCGAGGCTGGGAGGAGGAGGGAGGGTCTTCCTTCACTGGAGGTGCTGGAGAAACGTCTCCTTCGATGATATTTCACCTTACCTCTCCTTGCCACATCTGTCAACTTCTGCTAATTACCGAGTTTGCTATCACCCTCTGCACTGATGTGAAGGATAGGGAAAACAGAAAAAGGAGGTTAAGGGATTCTACAATTATAAATGATGTCTGGCAGGCTAAGGTACCATATAATGCATTATAAGCACTTAAAAAGCTAACCCATTCTGTCTTCTTTCTTTGGCATAAATAATGGCTTTTTTATGAATAAATCATGCAGCCAAGGTCTCTGAAAATAGCAGGAACCTGGAGCAGAATGTCTCCATCCTCATTTTTGCTAGGACAGCAGAGAAGTCAGCAATCCACTCCATCACCACTGATAAACTGGGGCGAGTGCAACTCCCAGTAATGAAATAGGGAGATAAAGTTTGGGGAGGGTGAGCAGGGCACTGGGATGTTTCTGCCAAAGCACCGACTGCACCCGGGCTCCAAATGAAACATAATGGACTCAAGGAGATAAGCATTTTTTTTCCTGCCCCATGAATAAAGCAAGACCTCATAACTCACAGACAGGCAAAGCTGCCAGCAACTTAAAAGTGCTTCCTTCTGCTTCTGGTTTGTGTTTCCTTTTAATGAAGCTGCTCCAAAACCGAGGGGGAGCTCAGAAGTGGGGCTGGAAGCAAAGCCTGCCTTTGCTCGTGTGGAGTCCAGCTGGCTGCGGAGGGATGGGTGGGCTGGGGAGGGCTCCGGGGTGGGCTGGCTGGGTGGTGGGGAAGGCTGGGAGGGCACTGGGATAGGCTGGGGGGGGTGGGGGGGGAGTGGGGGTGGGT
>VZSU01001429.1:137552-154714 GCA_013398715.1 Nesospiza acunhae | reverse complement strand
GGCTGGGTGGGCTGGGAGGGCTCTGGGGTGGGTTGGCTGGGCAGTGGGGATGGCTGGGAGGGCACTGGGATGGGCTGGGAAGGAGCTGCGAAGGAGCTGGGGAGAGCTGGGTGGGCACTGGGATGAGCTGGGTGGGTGGTGGGGAAGGCTGGGTGGGCGGCCACAGCCACCCAGCGCTCGCACGAAGAGTTCACTTGCGGCTGCCTGGGCAGGGAGAGAAGTCCTGGAGGTCCTGCAGGTCCTGCTTCCCTGGCAGGGAGGGAGGTCCTGGAGGTCCTGCCAGGGTGGGAGGTCCTGGAGGTCCCTCTGCCCTGGCAGGGTGGGCACCCTGCCTGGGCTCTGTGCTGAGGAGCTCCTGGGGGCACAGGGGCTCTGCTCAGCCCTGGCTGTGCCCGCACTTGGCTGTTTCCCCCTCCAAAGGGTCTCTCCTCTTCGGGCAGGTGGGCACCCACCCATTCCTCTTCCCACCGCCCTGGTGGGGCTGCGACCACCCAGAGGGACCCACATCCAGGCAGGGCTGTAGGTTTGGAGCTGCCTTGCTCGGGGTCAGGCCCTCTGTGCTCCCCACACCCCACCCCAGCACTGGGTGCTGCCCCAGCCCCCCTGCCCCAGGCACAGCCCAGCCTCCTCTTTCTGGGAGATCAGTGGGGAAAAGCCCATCCCCTAAAAAACACACCCCCTGTGGGTGTGGGGCAGGGGAACCTCCCTCCTCATCCTGCAGCACGTGGGAATGGGACTCACACCCAGCCTGGCACCTGGTGCATCTCCTGCAGGTGCAGAGCAGGGCTGGGGGACCCCAGCACACTCCCGTGCATGAGCCAAGCCTGCCAGAACCTTGGAAGGACCTCAGGGCTGGGCAGAGCTCCCACAGCACCCCCTGAGCTGCAGCAGCAGTGCCAGAGCCCACACAGACCATGGGGGGCTCCTGGACAGAGGGACTCCAGCCCTGCTCCTGCCCCTGGCTGGAGAAACCCACACAGGGGGAGTGGGGACAGCCCTGAGAACGCTGGGCGGGATGGGGACAGTGGTGTCACCCCCTCAGCTCCGAGCAGCCCTTGTTCCTGCTGGGACACACAATTCCCCTGCAGCCTTCACCTTCCAGGACCTGCAGCCTTCACCTTCCAGGACCAAGGGCTGTGATTGGCATTGAGTGCACGGGGCAGGAGAGCCAGGAACACCCAGGAGAGCCAAGAGCTTCCGGGAGAGCCAAGAGCTTCCAGGAGAGGAGCTCCTCAGCAGGGAGGGGGCTCTGTGTTCCCAGCAGGGGCTGAGCACCTGCCAGGTGTGTCTGCAGCAGAGCCCAGCCTGGCACCAAGGGCAGTGACAGGAGCCAAGGTGTCTGCTGGCACAGACCTCTGCCTTGCCAACCTGGCTGTGGCCCCACAGGTCCTGCCAGGGAAGGATTTTTGAGAGTCCAGCTTGGTGCTGATGGGTTTGGGGAGGAGGACTCAGAGGGCATCACCTGCGGTGCTCAGCACAGTCCCAGCCTGGCAGAGCTTCCTGCAGCATCCCAGAAAAGCAGAATCCCACAGAATCTCACAGAATCTCATAGAATCCCACAGAATCTCATAGAATCAGCATTTAATCAGCAGCCACAGGCACCGAGTCCCTGCCCTGGGGCTGGGATTAAATCCTGGATTCCCCAGGAGCTGCAGCTGGGGCTGGGGTGGGCAGGGGAAGGAAGGACAAAACTCCAGGCTGTCCTTGGAGCAGGATGAAGGGCAGATGGAGGGGATATGAGCAGGGGAAAAGGCACTGAGAAGAGACTTTAGACAAGGAGCTGGAGTGCCAGCACATCCCACTGCCAGAGGGCAGGGTTAGGAAGGATGGAAACCAGCACCAAAACCCATTGCAGCAAATGGAGAAAGGAAAGGAAAGAATGATTTCCTGGCTGGTTGCAGGTGCCCCCAGTGCCATTTCCCACAGGGGGTTTGTAGCCTGGCAAGGCCTGGTTAGAGAGGTTTGGGCTCTGCCAGGGTGCCCAGAGCAGCTGTGGCTGCCCCTGGAGCCCTGGCAGTGCCCAAGGCCAGGCTGGAGCACCTGGGACCATGGGAGGTGTCCCTGCCATGGCAGGGGTGGAACAAGATGATCTTTAAGGTCCCTCCCAACCCAGGCCATTCCCCTGTTCAGTGATTAGGGCTGTCCTGAGCAGGGCCAAACACAGGGACACCTTTGCCCAGGTGCCCCCAGTGCCTTGGAGGGAGGCAGCACCTGGCCCTCCACCCCTGGGGACAGCTGGCACTCTGCTCTGTCAGGACCTGCTCTCTGGGACATCCTGCCGCCCTCCCCGAGCAGGGGATGACCCCCCAGAGAGACCCTCTGCCCAATTATTGTGGGGGACGAGCTCAGCAAGAGCTCAGCAGGGATGGGCACAGCCCCAGAGCCCGCTGAGCCCACCCTGCAGCTGTGGCACGCTCAGTCTCCAGCACCTGGTGCCAGGGGCTCCAGCTGGAGCTGCGCTCCCTGTCAGCTCCCTCCTCCTGAGCTGGCAGCTCACCAAGCCCTCGGGGCTGGGAGGAGCAGCCGAGAGATCAGAAATCACCCGCGGGGTGTGCAGGGCGGGATCAGCCACACCTGGGCAGAACACACGCACACAGAGCCACCTCCCTGTGGGGACACCGGGCTGGGCACAGCCCTGGCACACCCTGGCACACCCTGGCACACCCAGGGCTGCAGTGCTGCTCTCACAGGCTGGGGAGGGAGGATCTCTGCACTTCCACGAGGTCTCCACGCTTCCCCTGCAGACCCTTTTTCTCTCTTTTTGCTGCAGGGAACTGAAGGTTTGCTGGGGACAGGAAGCCTTGTGTGTGCAGAACACACACACAGCCACCTCCAGGGAACACCAGGCTTTGCCCACCCCTGGCACACCCTGGCACACCCAGGGGTGCAATGCTGCTCTCGTAGGCTGGGAATGGAGGATCTCTGCACTTCCCAAGGTCTCCACACTCCCCCATCACACCCTTTTCTCTCTTTTTGCTAGGAACAGGAAACCTTGCATGTGCAGAACACACACAGCCACCTCTGGGGACACTGGGCTGGGCACACCCCTGGCACACCCCTGGCACACCCAGGTGCTCACAGGCTGGGGATGGAGGATCTCTGCACTTCCCCAAGGTCTCCACACTGCCCCATCACACCCTTTTCTCTCTTTTCCTGCAGGGCAGTGAAGGTTTCCTGGGCACAGCCCCTCCTGCCCAGCCTTCTCTCGCTGTGCCAGCCCTGCAGCCCCTGCCCAGGGGTGCCAGGGAGGATGAGGAGCATCCTCAAGCAGCTCTGCCTGCCCTGGTTTGGCTCCTGCCGGCAGCCCCAGGCCAGGTGGCTGGGTTCCTTCCTTGGGCTTCATTCAGCACGAGCAGCTTGTGCTGTTTCTCCTCCTCCCTGAGGTGGGCTGCTCATTTTTGCCCCATAAGACAATGCCCTTTTTCAAAAACAAAGAAATTATAAAGTACATATGAACATATGGTAACATATATTGCAGGCTGCCTATGTGGCCAATTCTCTGTATGTTACCATATGGTGCCAAGTATTTAGCAAAAATATAACTTGACTGTTTCTCTTTCCATATGGGGATTCTTTTGCCCTAATTAATAACATTGAGCAAAAACTCTTTCTAAGGTTTCCAAGATTTCTGCAGGGAACTATCTTATGACAGACACATGATCCTGAAGGCTTTCCTCCTGATTTGTCTGCACCCTTCTGTCCCTGTCCACTCCCTCCTTCTCCAGGGGCAGCTGTGGGGACATCTGCCCGTGGGATTGCTGGGAGGGGGATGCTGCACCCTGCCTTGGCTCCTGGCCCTGATGCCTCAGGTTTTGGTTTTTCTATTCTTCAGATTCTGCTTTAGTGTGTGGGTCTGGGCTTCACGTTAGGGGATGGTGAGCTCTCTGCACAGGGAGACAAAACAATTCCTGCTCCAGCTGACAAAACAATTCCTTCTCTAGCTCCTGTTCCTGATGCCTCAGGTTTTAGTTTTTTATATTTTTCAGATTCTGTGCTGCTTTAGTGTGTGGGCCTGGGTTCCGATTATGGGATGGTGAGCACAGCTCCAACCCTTCCCTGTGTCCTGCTCCCACAGTGAAGCTCCAAACTCCAATCCAACATTCCATGAACAGCACAGCCCCAGCTCTGCCCTGTGTCCTGCCCCCTCAGGATTCAGGAACCTGAGTGGGGTCACACCCATCCCCTGGGTCAAACCAATCCCCCCAGACCCCAGAGGTCTTGGCTGGCACTGATGACTCAGGTTTAGATTTTGTATTTTTCAGATTCGGCTTTGGTGTGTGGGTCTGGGCTTCACTTATGGGATGGTGAGCTCTGCACAGAGCAGGGAGACAAAACAATTCCTGCTCCAGCTGGGCACCAAGGACAAATGATCCAAATCTCAGCCCAAGAGCACAAACACCGTGGGCTGGAGAGAGAAAAACAAGCAGGGTGGGACTGCAGGGGCTAAAGCTGGAATGGGACAATGAACTCCAATATGCAAATGGAGCAGAACTGATCACAGTGACAGACCCTGTGCATTTTGTGACCATTTTGGTTCATCCTGGGTTCATTTTGGGACCATTTTGGTTCATCTTGGGTTCATTTTGTGACTCTTTTGGTTCACCTTGGGTGCAGCCCTGGCTGGGCTCTTGTGCTGCCCAAGGTGCATCCATGGAGGAGATCCTTTCAATAAATCCCTGCTTTATTCTTTAGCTGTGTCTGGTCTCTGTTCTAGGGCAGCCTTCTCAAGGCATCCATCCCCTCAGGGCCTGGCTGCAGCTGGGGGATAACTCAGTGCCTGTGGGCTGCATCCCTCAGGCTCATCCCAGAGCTAATGGAACCAAGGGGATGTGCAGAGGGACCTGGTGCAGCACAGAGAGCATTGGTGGCCACACAGGCACTGCTGTCTCCAAAGGGGCAGAAAGCTGCACATTCTGCAGTTAAACCTCTCAAGTTTTATCTCCCAGAACAAATAAATGTGTCAGGCAGCAACTGGCAGAACCAGAGGGCACAGCCTCAAGTGCCCCAAGGGAAATACAGGTTGGATATCAGGAAAAGGATTTTTACAGAGAGGGTGATAAAGTTCTGGAATGTTCTGCCCGGGGAGGTGGTGCAGTCACCATCCCTGGGGGTGTTTAACAAAGCCTGGATGTGGCACTGGGTGCCGGGGTTGAGTTGAGGTGTCGGGGCTGGGTTGGACTCGATGATCTTGAAGGTCTCTTCCAACCCAGTGATTCTGGGAATTCTGTGAATTCTGTGAATCCTGTGAATCCTGTGATTCTGTGATTCTGTGAATTCTGTGATTCTGTGAATCCTATGAATTCTGTGAATCCTGTGATTCTGTGATTCTGTGAATTCTGTGATTCTGTGAATCCTATGAATTCTGTGAATCCTGTGATTCTGTGATTCTGTGATTCTGTGAATTCTGTGATTCTGTGAATCCTATGAATTCTGTGAATCCTGTGATTCTGTGATTCTGTGATTCTGTGAATTCTGTGATTCTGTGATTTCTGTGATTCTGTGCGATGATCTCAGGACAAGCCCACAGCTCATGGGATGAGACAGCTGTGTCCCTGTGGGATGGGGTGTGAAGGGTCAGTGGCACAGCCCTAGCTGCCAATGAAGACAAATCTCTGTGGCTCCAGATGTGTCCCCTGTCCCTCAGGGATGTTCCTGCTGTGCAGGCAGAGTGGAGCTGGCGCGGAGCAGGAGAGATACAAATCCTACAACATTTAGATACAGCCTATAAGAATCATTACATTACCACACTGGGTTACATTTTAAACCCTATAAACTCCTCTTTGGGCCCCTTCTGCCAAGCTGGCAGGGTCTGCTCTGAGCCTGGGGCCTGTCTGCAAGCAGAGGGTGTTGTTTGATCAAAAGGGGATCACCTTCAGCTGGCCATGCCATTGTTTTCCAGTTGTTCAGTAACTGAGGGATCTCAAAGCTTGCTTTCATTTCAATCTCGCTTAGAGTTTCCATATTCTCAAAATCTTTTGCCAGGCAATCATATTTATAAGGCTTTCCTGTTTCATCTTCCCCAACAGCTCAGCCCAGCCCAGCCTCTGACCTCTCCTGCCCAACCTCTGGCACAAATCAGATCCCACCCTCACAGCAGGCTGCCAGCTGGGCTCCCATGGGGGCTGTGGGCTGCTGGTGATGTGGTGGCATTCAGAGATGGCTCTGGGAGAAGGTCAGAGCGTGCAGAGCAGGCACAGGCTGTCAGCACTCGGCTCTGCTGAGCCTTGCACAGGGACAGCCATGGATGCAGAAATGGGGCTGTGCCTGGGGGTACCAGCACGGGGGGGCTGCAGTGCAGGGAGGAGAACCAGGACAAGCAGGAGAACCAGGAGAGCCAGAAAATCATCCTGGAGTGCTGTGTCCAGTTCTGGCCCCGCCCCGACACCTCAACTCAACCCTGGCACCCAGTGCCACATCCAGGCTTTGTTAAACACACCCAGGGATGGTGACTCCACCACCTCCCCGGGCAGAACGTTCCAGAACTTTATCACCCTTTCTGTAAAAATCCTTTTCCCTAATATCCAACCTGTATTTCCCTTGGTGCAGCTTGAGGCTGTGTGCTCTGGTTCTGTCAGTGCCTGGAGAAAGAGCCCAGCCCCAGCTGAGCACAGGCACCTTTCAGGAGCTGTGCAGAGTGATGAGGGCAGCCCTGAGTCTCCTTTTCTATGATGATTCTGTGGTTCTATGAGCTCCACAGCCCAACCACCCCCATGCTCTGGATGCAAGCTCAGTTTCACCAAAACCCCATCTCCTCCTCGGTCACTCTCGAACGTTCCCCAGCTTCCCTGGGATCACCATCCACCCTCTCAGCCACACACACAAGCACTGACAGCAGCAGCAGCCCCACCTTGTAATATTTAAAACAATTTTATTCATGAAAATATGCTGTACAATGCACTATACACAGTTCTTTACATTGCCACATACACAAACTCTAATAGCACAACCAAGAAAGTTACCATTGCCTACAATAAATGTGTGTGAGAGATGAGACCCTCCCCCCCAGTCTGTACAGTTATAAATACGAGGGAAACGGACCCAAAACCACCAGGGGAAGCAAACTGGGGGGTCCTGGGTGTCCCCCCACACTGGCTCCAGGCAGGGCAGGGTGGGAGCAGGGAGGGAGCTCCTGGTCCCAGAGGGGGAATGGCTGATGGAGAGGGGAGGATGGAGCTCAGTGAGGTGGGACCTGAGGTGGCCTCGCTGGTTCCAGAGACGGAATCCAGAGCCCCAGGCAGTGACACAAAGCCCTGGTGGGTGTCCCCTTCCCCACAGTGACAGTCACAGGGGGGGCACAGCCATGCCACCCCTAACACCCCCAACCCCTCACCACCACCCACCTGGACACATAGCCCACCTGCCCTGGTGCTTTGTGGCAGGGCCAGCAGTGCCACCCAGCCCTGCAGCCTCCCTGTCCCCCCGCGGCCGCCCCTCGCCCCGCAGGACGACTGAACACACGACTGACTGACGTTACCAACACGACTGCACCGCACACACGACAACCCCACGGTCACGAACCACGACACAGCTTGGCCAGGGGCCGTGCCCACGCAGCGGGGCAGGGGCACGGGGCGGCACGGCGGGCACGGGGCAGGGGGACACAGGGACACCTCCCTCCTGTGCTGGGGACAAGGAGACACTTCCCTCCTGCTGCTGGGGACACAGGGACCCTTCCCTCCACTTCTGGGGACAAGGAGACACCTCCCTCCTGTGCTAGGGACACTTCTCTCCTGCTGCTGGGGACAGGTGGACACTTCCCTCCTGTTGCTTGGGGACACAGGACACTTCCCTCCTGTGCTGGGGACACAGGGATACTTCCCTGCTGCTGTTGGGGACATGGGGATGTTGTATTGCACTAAGGGGACACTTCCCTCCTGTGCTGGGGACAGGGGACACTTCCCTCCTGTGCTGGAGACATTTCCCTCCAGTGCTGGGGACATTCCCCTCCTGCTCTGGGGCAGCTCCCCCACCACATTGATGGCCAGCCAGTGTCTGTGACACCGAAGGGGGCTCAGGGACCCCAGCGTGGGATAATCCCATCTCCAACTGCCCGACTGCTGCCCGGCATGCTGGTGTGCTGCTGGATCTGTGCCTGGAGGGCAGATACCTGGAGGCGCCAGGAACCCTTCCCTGTTTCTCATTCCTGGGGTGAAGATGCCTGGAGGAGCCAGGAATCTTCCCTTTCTCCCATTCCTGGGGGTCAGATGCCTGAAAGAGCCAGGACTCTTCCCTTTCTCCCATTCCTGGGGGTCAGATGCCTGAAAGAGCCAGGACTCTTCCCTTTCTCCCATTCCTGGGGAGCAGAGGCCCCAGTTTGCTCCTGCCTCTAGGTCCCTCACACCATGTGCTGAACTGGGGGTTCAGGGGTTAAAGAGCCATTTGCAATCGGTTTCCAAGGATTTGAAAGATGCCCTGAAAGGAGAGGTGGTGTATAAAAGGAATGCAGTAATGATCCTGACCAAAGAATAATCCTTTTTAAAAAAGCATTCAAGAAAGATTATATATAATAGAATATATTAAATTCTGTACATGATCAAATAATGTAAACATAATTAATTAACTTGTAAGGATGTCTTTAGAGACCGTGCCTGCCGTGTGCCCTGGGTGAAGGTGAGCAGTGGCACACAGGGCTCCTCTGTCACAGCCATGTGGGTCAGGAGAGGAGCAGGAGGTGCAACCCATGGGTCCCCCTGCCCTGACCTGTGGCTGGGACCCAGCTCCATGGCAGAGGAGCTGGAGCTGGGAAAATGTGCTGGTTCTGTGCACTGACCCTGCTGCAAACCAGGGGCTGGGGGTCATACAGAGCCTGTGGTGCCCAGGAGGAAGAATGGCTGAGCAGAGCCCTCCCAGGACACAGCAGCAGCTCCCAGCTCCTCCTCCCAGCCCCTCCATTCTCTGCAGACCAGGTGCTCCTGCTGGCCACCAGCCTGAACCCCTCCAAACCCTGCTGCTCCTGGCAGCTGTGTGGAATGGCTGGGACATCCCTGGCCCTCTCCTGCCCCACAGAGTGGGGTCAGTGTGGGGTCCTGACACACAGCAGGACCACGTGTGAATCGTGGCCCCCACCCCATGGAGCCCCAGCCCCTGGCAGGTGGGTGCACCCCTCTTGCTGACAGCTCCTGGCACCCCAGGGGTGGGCAGTGAGACACTGGGACAGCCATGGTGGCACTGACCCCCCAGGAGCCCCACAGCCCTGGTGGGGCCCCTGTGGCACCTCCCTGAGCAATGTGGGTCACCCAAGCTTGGAGCAGGATGGACCCCATGCTGCATCCAGAGGCCTGGGCCACCACATCCCTCCCTCCTCACACACACAGAGCCCCTCCTGGAGGGTGGCCCACATCACAGCCCCGCAGCTTTCACCCCAACATCCAACACCCCCATGGCCACGCCAAGATGAGCCATGTGATGGGACACAGCCACCAGGCAAGCCAAGGTGAGCTATGTGATGGGACACATTGCCCATGGCCTCTCTCTCTCCTCTCCCTAAGCTCGACCCTTTTCTTCCTTCCAATGTAAAAACTCAATGGCAAAAGAGTGCATGAAATCAAATAAATACTTCCCCCTCCCCGCCCCTGTGAGCTGCCCCTGAGCCTCCAGCCCAGGGGTCCCTCACTGCCAGCAGGACCCCCCTGGAGTGTGCCCAGCCTGCTCTGGGCAGGGGCTGCAGCTTCTCCTGCCCCGCCAGGGGCTGCCAGATGCTGCTCCAGGGCTGCTGGCTGCACACCATCACCACCCCCTGCTCACTGCTCGGCAAGGAACCCTGCCTGGAGCCACCAGGACACCCAGCAGAGCTGGCCTGGGCATGTGGGCTCAGCAGAGCTCCCATCTCCACCAGGACTGAAGGGCCATGAGCCCCGCCTTGCCCTGGGGCAGGGTCCCCACTCCTGACACTTCTGCCCAGAGGACTCATTTCCCAAGGTGGCTCAGAGAAGAGTTCTTCCCCAGGGGTCCCACACCACCCGCCATCACCACTCTGTCCCTCAGCCCAAGGGCAAATCCAACTGGCACCATGGGGCACTGGGACCGTCTGGAAAGGCTTTCCCTTCCTGCTACCCCCCTGGATCTGCCTGGCTCTGGCTGCCTCTCCCACCCACCTGCCCTGTGTCCTCCAGAGGATGCTGGCAGGACCTGGCACATCTGGGGCTGGGCATCCTCCCCCATCTCAACATTTGACCCTCTGGTTTGTGTTTTGTGTTCGACCTTAAGCTCGGACCGATGGCTCTCGCCTATCTTAACAAACAAAGGCAGAAGAGAAAGGAAAAAAAAAACAGTTAGTCTCAATGTTCCCCTGGTGGCTTCCCGGTGGCGAGCCCGAGCAGGGGCAGGGGTCACCCGGGCACCCAGCTCTGGTTCATGGGCTGTGGCCCCCCGGGCAGTGCAGGCACGTTGAGCCCGTTCTGCGGCGGGAGCGCCGAGTCGAAGTTGAAATCCATCTCATCACTGTCCATAAAGTCATTGAGGATGATGGACTCCACGTCGCACTCCAGGCTCCCGTTGAACATGTCCAGGTCCAGGTCTGCTGGGAACCTGTCTTGGCCCAACACGGGGGGGTGGACGGCCCCCGGGTAGGGGCCCTGCAGCGAATCCAGCAGGCTCATGTGTGCCCCTTGGCTATTGGCGTAGGGATGCAGGTGCCCGTGGTGATGCGGCACAGCCGTCATGCTGCACGACTCACTGGGCAGGCTCATAAGGCTGACAGGATTGGCTAAGGCACTGGTGCTGACCGCAGGGTGGTGGCCGGCTGGTGACGGGTGGTACAGGGCGTTGCTCTTCATCAGAGAGCCCGGGTGGGGCGGGTAGGAGGACAAGGCCTGCTCTCCACCCCCACACAGCAGCGGGTTGTGTCTGTGGCCACGGGCCGGCACCATGGGGCTGGCCTGCGGCAGCGGGGGCAGCTCCCCCGGGACCATGCTCTCCTTGTGTGCGTAGGAGATGGAGGAGAGCAGGTCCTGCAGCGAGGCGTTCCTGTAGGAGCTGGCGGGCGAGAAGGTGGCCTGCTTGTTCTCCTGGATGGTCTGCATGGGCAGGCGGCGCATGAGGCCCATGGCCGGCTGGCTATAGATGGTCCCGCAGTAGGTGTTGGAGGCGGCCCCCATGCTGGAGCACTTGGAGTTGAAGGTGAAGCTGGAGCTCCTCTGCCGCAGGGCGGCCGGGGGGAGCTGCTGTGAGGGGCTCATGCTGTAGCCATCCTGCAGGTCCTCCAGCATGCTCTCCCCCAGACTCTCATTCAGGCTGATGGTGCCGGTCAGGTCGGTCAGCCGGGGCAGCTCCACGGAGCAGCGGGCGCTGAGGGAAGGAGACATGGTGCTGGAAGGGCTGGGGTACATCAGCGGTGACGAGGGGGTGCCATCATCCTCCTCCAGCTCGTCCGGCTCGTGGTTGGCCATGATGGGCGAGAGGCGCCCGCTCAGCGTGCTGGCCGTGGAGCTGGCCCGCGTCCTGAAGTCCGCCCAGGCGTCGTACTCGTCACTGGCATGGGACGTAGGGCTCTCCGACCACTTGGGCTGCTGGGAGGACGGGCTGTCCTCGCCGCGCTCCTGAGTCACCTGCAGCTGTTTCTTCTTGCTGGCCTTGCCCTTGATGCGCAGGAACTTGCTGTTGTTGTCCATGGACACGGCGCGCCGCCGCGGTGTCTTGCCCGTCTTGCCGCCCTCGGGGTTCAGCATCCACCAGGAGCTCTTGCCCGTGCCCTCGTTCTGCACGCGGATGAAGCGCGTGTGCAGGGACAGGTTGTGCCGGATGGAGTTCTGCAGGGACAGCAAGGACAGGGGTAGGGTCAGCAGCAGGGACAGCACCCCTGAAGGAAAGGGAGGCCCACGGGGCTGGGGGGTACATGAGGCACCATGGGACACGTGGGGTCCATCCCCCAGAGCTGAGGGTTTGGGGCTGGGAGAGCTCGGCTGGCAGGTCCCTCCCACATCCCCCGGGTCACAGCCCCTTGCTGCGCCTCCCAGTGTGCCTGTGGCACAATTCCTGCCATGGCAGGTCCCAGGGACCACAGCAGCCAGGGCAGCTCCCAAGGGACCTCCTTCCTAGGCAGGAGCCTGCAGAGGGACAGGGTGAAGAGGCAACGAATGCAGTGACAGTCAGGACCACGCACAGGCCCAGGGCTTCTCCATCCCTCCCTCCCAGCCCAAGGGCACCACGCAGCCAGCACATCCCACAGGGTGCTCCCAGCACAGCCAGCACCTCTGTGGAGATCACTCCCCACCAGCCCCACAGGCAGAGGGGATCCCTTTGGAGGGGACTTCAAGCCCCTTCCCCTGCCTGGCACCACTCCTGATGTGCTCCCCTCCACCCTCAGCACCAACACATGCCCTGTGCAGGGCACATCAGCACCACCACAGCCCTAAACAACATGCTGGCACCATGTGAGACCTTGTCCCCAAATCCCTGTCAGGCCAGCAGGGCAAGGGGGGGATTCCTCCCCTTGGTTCTTGTGAGACCCCATCTGCAGAGCTGCCTCCAGCCCTGCCATCCCCAGCACAGCAAGGACGTGGACCTGTTAAAGCTGCTCCAGAGGAGCCCATGGAGCTGCTGCAGGGCTGGAGCCCCTCTGGAGCCAGGCTGGGAGAGCTGGGGGTGCTCCCCTGGAGAGGAGAAGGCTCCAGGCAGAGCTCAGAGCCCTTGCAGGGCCTGAAGGGGCTCCAGGAGAGCTGCAGAGGGACTGGGGACAAGGATGGAGGGACAGGAGCCAGGCAATGGCTCCCAGTGCCAGAGGGCAGGGCTGGATGGGATCTTGGGAACTGGGAATTGCTCCCTGGCAGGGTGGGCAGGGGCTGGGCTGGAATTGCCAGAGCAGCTGTGGCTGCCCCTGGAGCCCTGGCAGTGCCCAAGGCTAGGCTGGACATTGGCACAGTGGGAGGTGTCCCTGCCCTGGCAGGGGCGGGATGGGATGGGATGGGATGGGATGGGATGGGCTTTGAGGTACCTCCCAGCCCAAACCAATGTGGGATTCTCTGACACCTGCCTCTCCCTGCTGACATGCAGCTCAAGGGATGCCACCACAGCTCCCTGTGCCTCAGTTTCCCCACGGGACAAAGGCAAGATGCAGAGCCCAGGGAAGTGTCTGCAGCACAGAGACCCCTCCCCAGCTCTGCCCAAAGGCTCGGGGCTGGCCAGGGGCTCCTGGAGAGGGGAGGCCCCTCCCCAGCCCCTTCCCAGCTGCAGGAGGGGCAGAAGGAGGAGGAGGGGGAGAAAGTTTGGTGCTGTTGTGGTGTACAGTGGAATACTAATGAAGAGGCAAGTGAGCTCCAGCCTCATCTATCATATTATGTAATGGCTTACTTCTCTGCACTTCATTTATTTGGAGATTGCTCCCAGGCTGGCTCCTCGCCAGCAGCCACCAAATCCAAGTCTACAGAAATCAATCTCGCACTGACTGATTAAGCCGTGTTTAGAACTAATTGCTCCTTCGTGTGTGGGGAGAATAAATTACGGGCTTTAATTTCACATCTTTAAAATGCAACTGCAGGTATGGGCCAGCCATTAACCCCTTCCTGCACGGCTGGGGAGGGGGCCCAGGGGGTGGTTGGGACACAGCTGCCCAACCAGTGCTCACCACCTTCCAGCAGAGCAAGTCAAGTCCTGGCAGGGAGAGTCCCCTTGACTCTTCCAGCAGCTCTCCTTAAGCCACAGGATGATCCAAGCTCCCATCCCATCATGGAACAAACTCCCATCCTGTCCATCATTGGACAGGATGATCCAAACTCCCATCCAGGACTCAGCCACCATTCAAGCAGCAGGGACAGAAGCACAGCACGTGGTTGTCACTGCCTGGCAGAGCCAGGGTCACCAGCCAGCTCAGCCCCACGGTGCTGCCCTGCCATGGGGAGCTGGGGATGCCAAACTGGGCTTGCAGCAGTGATGCCCAGTCACTGCTGGGCCCCTGGCAGGAGTGGGGACCCTGCCACAGCCACAGTCCCTCCCTGGCAGCACTGCCAGCCTGCCCAGCACAGCAGGCAGGAGATGCTGCAGCAGGGCTGGAGCTGCCATGCAGAGCACGGGGACAGGGGATGAGCTTTGGGCATGTCACAGCTGCATGGGGGTGACATTCAGCATCCTCCCACCCCAGAGGGAGCACAGGGCACCCACACCCCCGAGGCAGGGCACAGGGCTGGCAGGGTCAGGCTGCCCGAGGGAGAGGAGACGAGGAGAGGCTGCTGCTTCTCCCGCAGCCGAGCTTCATTAAGAGCCAGAAGCCAGCAGCAATTAAGTGCAAGGTGCAGCACACCCGGCTCTCTCCTCATTAGCACCCCGACACGCTCGGCTGCCCGCAGCTCGGGGCACAGGGAGCGGGGCTGGGGTGGTCAGGAGCTGATTAACAGCAGGACCTGCCTCACCCGGGCAGCCCCTGGGCACCCAGCGTCCCACAGCCCCCTGGCAGCATCCCCTGACACACAGGGGACAGCAGCTGCCTTGGCAGGGGGTGCCCTGGGGTCAGGAGAGGATGGTGCCAGCCCCAGGGCAGCCACGGCTCCTTTGGCACCACTCCCTGCCCTGCACCACTTCTTGCAGCACCACTGTAGGGCTGGCCGTGCCCTGTGCCCGTGCTGTGCCCCCCTGCCCATCCCCTCTGTCCCCCCTGTCCCCCCCTGCCTGTCCTCCTGTCCCCCTGTCCCTCCTGCCTGTCCCGATGGCTCAGCCCCTCACTGCTAACCCAGCCCCACAGCCCCCAGTGCCCAAACCCCAAACAGCACCGGGCATGGGCATCGGTCTGGGCTCACAGCTAGAGGTGACACCCAGCCTGTGCCAGGGGTGACACACAGCCCGTGCCAAGGTGCCACCCATCCTGTGACAGGGGTGACACCCAGCCTGTTCTAGAGGTGACAGCCAGCCCAAGACAGGGGTGACATCCAGCCCATGACAGGGGTGACACCCGCACCGCGGACCCCCGCCCGCCCCCGCAGCTCAGCCCAGGGGACCGGGGTGCTCTGGGGAGCGCAAGGACGGGCTGGAGGTGACACCGGGGCTGCAGGTGCCCCGGACCCCCTGTCCAGCCTGGCTGGCACCAGGGCAGGACGCGGCTGAGCCCGTGCCAGCCCATGCCAGCTGCCGGAGGCTTTGCCAGGCTGGAAGACCTCAGTGCCAGGGCGGTGCCCGTCTGCGGGGCCGGAGGGGGGGCTGCGGGCACCCACGGAGCCCCTCACCCCCTCCGGAGAGCCTCATTGTCAGGGGAGCCGGCAGTGTGAAATCGGTCTGATTAGCAATTAGTGCCATTGTAACGGGATTAGCCGGACCCATTGTGCGGGAGAGTGCCTCGACTGTCAATGGGCAGCTGGCAGCGACGGTGAGGATGACAACGGTGCTGCGGGGGAGCCTCATCCCCCGAGGCCGGACTCTGGAAATGAGCATCGAGCCCCGAGATGAACCTCAGACCCCAAAATGAGCATCGACCCGAAGATGAACCTCAGACCCCAGAATGAGCATCGACCCCCGAGATGAACCTCGGACCCCAAAATGAGCTGCCCACACGGGTACCAAGCCCAGGACAGGCATTGCCCATGCCCACCCCAGCCTGGGGTGCCCACGAGTGTCGGGATGCAGGGAGTGGGGCTGAGCTCCCCCTGTGTGCCCCGAGGAGAGCAGGGTGAGGGCAAAGGAGTGCAAGAACAGCAGCAGGCCCTGGGCAGAGTGGGGAGAGCAAACCAGGTTCTCTGGGGCCCTCCCCATCCCTGGCACATCCCCGCACCCCTGTGCTGTGCCCACCGAGCTGTCACCCCTCCCCTCTGTCCAGCACCAAGCGTTTCCCACCAAAACCCAACCCCAGCTGCTCCCCAGACCTGCTGTCAGAGGTCTTTCTGTCTGTCTGTCCAGATTGCTGGGCTACCCAGCCAAGGAGCCCGTTGGTTGTTTCCTGGTGTGGGCTCAGCACCAATGGCAAGAGGAAGCAGGGACAGGGAAAGGGACAGGGACAGGGATATGGACAGGGGGACAGGGACAAGGGGACAGGGATGGGGACAGGGACAGGGAAAGGGACAGGGATGGGGACAGGGAAAGGGGGAGGAATAGGAATAGGAATAGGAATAGGAATAGGAATAGGAATAGGAATAGGAATAGGAATAGGAATAGGGACAGGGATGCTAACAAGAGTTCTGCCAGCAGCACAAGGACGGCTCCAGGGGTTAATTGATCCTTATTCACTCCTTGCACAACAAAATTGCCACTGCTGGAGGAAATATTGCAGAGGGCAGAGGCTGCCAACAGCCTCAACAAGGCTTCATCCCTGGGGATGATGTACAGGGAGGGTGGTGGCATGGGACACTCAATGGTGACACCGCCAAAAACATCATATTCACCCCAAAAATGGCTCAGGCACCTCCTGGCACCATCCCCTGGGCACGGCCAGCCCTGCTCCCTGCATTGGTGTCACCATTGGCTGAGCACAGCCCCCAGCCCTGGCACGGCCACCCCGAGCAGGGCCCAGGCCTGTCTGGGGAGCAGCTGGCACACATGGCAGGGCTGCCCAACAGCTGGGCATGGCAGGGAGGGATGGCTCACGAGGACAGGAGGGGACCCTGTGCTGGGCCACAGGCAGGCAGCTGCAGAGACCCCACCAGCCCCTGTGCCTGCAGGGGCATCCGGGCACCCCACATCAGGGCACCCCACATCAGCACACCCCGCATCCGGGCACCCCACATCAGCACACCCCGCATCAGGGCACCCCGCATCAGCCCAATCTATACCATCCTGACCCACATCAGCACACCCCACATTAGCACAATCTACACCATCCTGACCCACATCAGGGCACCCCACATCATCAGCCCACCCCACGTGAGCCCAATCCACAGCATCCTGACCCACACCAGCCCCACACCAGCCCCACACCATCCTGGCCTACACCAGCTCTCCCTGGGTGGGTGAACCCAGCAAGGGGAAGCCCGTGGAGCCAGGCAGGGGGAGGCAGGGACAGGGGCAGGAATAGGGACAGGGACAGGACAGGGGGAGGGCAGGGGCAGGAGAAGGGGCAGGAGAAGGGGGAAGCAGAGGGAGGAAAGGGCAGGGACAGGGCAGGGGGAAGCAGAGGCAGAGACAGGGGCGGGGGAGGCAGAGCAGGCAGAAGCAGGGGGAGGCAGAGGGAGGAGAAGGTGCAGGGGGAGTGCAAGGGCAGGGATAGGGGCAGGGGGGGGCAGGGGCAGGGGGAGCAGCCGCCCCCCGGC
>VZSU01001429.1:120443-134426 GCA_013398715.1 Nesospiza acunhae | reverse complement strand
GCTCCAGGGGTTCCCCTCCTGCCCCCCATCCCCTCCCCACGGAGCAGCCCCCCAGGGGTGCCCCGAGTCCCTCTGTGCTGTGCCCTGCATGGAAAGGGGCTTTTCCCTTCTCAAATGCAGTCAGACAATCCCAAACCGGTTTGGAAGGGACCTTAAATCCCATCCCACCCCTGCCATGGCAGGGACACCTCCCACTGTGCCAGGTGCTCCAAACCCCAATGCCCAACCATGGGCACTGCCAGGGATGCAGGGGCAGCCACAGCTGCTCTGTGCCAGGGCCTCCCCACCCTCCCAGGGAGGAATTTCCTCCTGCAAGAGATTTCACCCCACCAGCAGCAAGCACAGACGGCAAAGGCTTGGGAGAACTCAGGGCTCTCAGCCCTGAGGGGTGGCCAGGACAGCAGGGACATCCCCACCACCACCTGCCTCTGGCTGGGAGATCCTTCATGGAACAGTTTTATTCCAAAAATTAAAAATAAATAAATAAATAAATAAATAAAAATCCCAGCTGCTCAAGCAAACAAATGTTTGTACAGTTTGAAGGTTTCAGGCCCGGAGGGTGGAGCAGGGGAGGGTTCAGTGAAGCCTCTAAGGGAGAAAATCCTCACCACGGGGACTTGCTGTGCAGAAACGTGGCAAAAGCACTATTTAAAAAACAGCTCTGAAAATAAGGAGCAGTTTCCAGCCAGTGGTGGGGTTGAGTCCATCTGATCGAGCCCATGGCACCCTGGCAGGCTCTGGGCTGTCCCTGCTGTCCCCAAGCTGCTGTTCAGTGCCAGGCAGCTCTCAAGGCAGAGCCCCCATGCCAGCACACACTGAAAGCCTCCAAAATCCTCAAACCATCCCTGGCAGTGCCCAAGGCCAGGCTGGACATTGGCACAGTGGGAGGTGTCCCTGCCATGGCAGGGGTGGCACTAGGTGGGCTTTGAGGTCCCTTCAAAGCCAAACCATGATTCTGTGAACACCCCACACAGCCCTGGGGTGCCCTGGGGGTCTCCCTAAGGGGGATGCTCTTAGGGATGAGGGGCTCACAGCTGGGGGGGCTCCTGTGTAGGGTCCAGGGGGTGAAGGGGATGGGGAGCCCATCCCTGCTGTGCCTCGGGGTGGCAGCCACAGCTTGGGGGTTCTCAGCCCCTGTTGGGTGCTGGGCAGGAGCCAAAGGCAAAGGTGGGGTAGGGGACAGGTAAAAACCATCCCAGAGGGCTGAAAGAACAGCCCCCAGCTCTGCAGCAGCCTGGGTGGGTCACAGCCCTGCCTGGGATGTCCCCAGCCTGCAGTGGGGTGTCACACACTGCTCCTGTCACACCCCCATGGCCCAACAGGCACCACCCTGCACAGGGCACCTACAGTCCCCCCGTGTCCCCTGCCACCCCTGCTGGCCCAGCTGGCCCTTTTTGTCCATTTGCTCTGCTCCTGCCAATGACAGCCCTGCCCAGGATGTCCCCAGCCTGCCAAGGGGTGTCACACACTGCTCCTGTCACACCCCTATGGCCCAACGGGCACCACCCTGCACAGGGCACCTACAGCCACAGCCCCCCTCGTGCCCCCCATCCCCAGACCCCCTCCCGTGCCCCCTGTCACCCCTGCTGGCCCAGCTGTCCCTTTTTTCCATTGCTCTGCACCTGCCAATGACAGCCCCAGGTGGGTCCCACAGCCCGTGCTCACTCCCAGCACAGCCAGCCAGGAGGAGAGGATGGCAGGAGGATGAGGAGGAGGGGAGCCTTCCCCCATGCTCAGCAGCTGCCCAAGGGTGGGCTCGAAGCCCCCTGTGCCCCAGAATGTCCTTGTGCCAGGGACAAAGCCCTCCCACACACCCCAGTGCCAACCAGGCCTTGCCAGGACCCGGCAGCCTCCGGGCACCCACCGGGCACAGCTCTGCCCACAATGCCTGTGGCTGAGCCCTGGTGTCACCCCATGGATCTCTGGTGTCACCCCACGGAGCCCTGATATCAACAACAAACTCATTTGTGCTCGTGGGCACTGCCCCACTGATGGGGGGGAAAGGGCACAGGGTGAGAAATGGGCACAGGGTGGAAAAAGGGCACAGCCCCACTGATGTGGGGGAAAAGGACACAGGGTGGGAAAAGGGCACAGGGTGGGAAAGGGAACAGCCCCACTGATGTGGGGGAAAAGGGCACAGCCCCACTGATGGGGGGGGAAAGGGCACAGGGTGGGAAAGGGGCACAGGGTGGGAAAGGGGCACAGGGGGGGAAAAGGGCACAGGATGAGAAAAGGGCACAGCCCCACTGATGGATGAGAAAAGGGAGATTTTTAGGACACTCCCCTGCCCCAAGGGCTCAGCAGGATGGGGTGTCTGGATCCCCAGGGTGCTGCTCCCAAGGGATCCTGTGCAGGAGAGGGGCTGGCTGCCAGCAGGGCTCCCCAAAACCAGCCCAAAGCATTTCCCAGCCCAGCGCACGGGGCACAGCAGAGGATCCAGGGGGAAGCGCTGGCCAGCGGCGCTGCAGGCTCGGGTTTCATCCAAACACATTCCCCGGGCAGGGCTGAGCACACGGGAATTTCCTGGCTCTGCAGCCACGGCTGGAGGCAGTCCTTGGAACTGCCCCTCCTGGGAGGCTCCAGCCTGCCCTGCCCGGGGTCTGAGCCCTGATGCTGTGGGGTTTAGGGGCGTCTGGGGTCCCCAGGATGTGCACAGGGAGTGGGGGTGTAGGAGAGACGGGGGGTAGCATGGTGGGGATGGATGGAGATGAGAGATCTCTGCAGCCAGGTCAGGAACTTGTGGTTTATTGCAAAGGGCCTGGGTGCAGGGCCCTGCTGGGAGCTGCCAGCCACAGCTCAGAGCAGGCTGAGAGAGGAGAGGGGCAGAGAGGATGAGAGGGTGAGAGAGCAAAAGGGGCAAGAGCTAAGAGCGCGAAGTTCCCATTACAATACCATAAATTTGCTTCTGTGCTGAATATTCTGATTCTCACTGACCAATCCAGTACAATATACAAATCCTACAGCATTTACATACAGCCTATAAGAATCATTACATTACCACACTGGGTTACATTTTAAACCCTAAAAACTCCTCTTTGGGCCCCTTCTGCCAAGCTGGCAGGGTCTGCTCTGAGCCTTGGGCCTGTCTGCAAGCAGAGGGTATTGTTTGATCAAAAGGGGATCACCTTCAGCTGGCCATGCCATTGTTTTCCAGTTGTTCAGTAACTGACGGATCTCAAAGCTTGCTTGCATTTCAGTCTGGCTTAGAGTTTCCATATTCTCAAAATCCTTTGCCAGGCAATCATATTTATAATGCTTTCCTGTTTCACCTTCCCCAACAGGGGACATGCCACTTGGGGTGGGACAGGGCAAAGCTGCTCACAGGGCATGGGGAGCTGCCCACTGGGCTGGGATGGGCTCATGGCATGAAGGCACCATCAGCTGCAGAGCCTGTCCTGGGGTGCTTTACCCACCTCCCCAGTGCCCTCCTGCCCTAACCAGTTACCCTGATGTGACCAGCAGAGTCCCAGCTGCCCTGGAGCCTTGCCAGCATCCCTTGGTGCTGTTCCCTTGGGAACACCGAGTGCCCACACGCCCAGGCACAGTGCCCAGCCCTGTGTGCAGGCACAGGCTGCCCAAGCCTTGCTTTTCCTCCACCCCTGAGCTGCCCATGGCTCCCCACACTGAGCAGACCCACGAGGCAGCTGCAGTGAGCAGAGTGGGGGCTGAGCTCTGTCACAGCCCTGAGGGAGCACGGCCAGGACAGCTGACCATGGCCAAAGGGACGTCCCATCCTGCAGGAAGATGTTCCCAATATTTAAACTGGGGGATTGAGGCACCAATTTCAGGGCAGCATCTGGAAGGAGACCTTGTGTTTATTGTTTTAATTGGAGTTTATTTATTTATCTCTCTCCCCCCTCTCTCATTTAATTCCATTATTTCATTTATTAAACTGTTCTTATCTTAACCATGGTGTGTTTTTTTTTACCTGCTCACAGCCCTCTCCCCATCCTACCAGGGTGAGGTATTTGGTGCCACAGGGGTTAAGCCATGACAAATGGGGACACTTCCTGCCGGGCTGGGGCCTCATCCTTCCATCCCTGCCTGGGAAAGTGCCGCTCTGGGACTTGCCAGCCTGTGCCCAGCAGCCAAGGCCACCCCCGCAGGGCTGTGTGAGAGGCTGGGCACAGCAGGAGGCAGCTGGGGACCCCCAGTACCTGCCTGGAGGAGCTCCCGGTGCTGGGTTACCCGGGAAACAGCAGCGATGACATCGCAGGGGAGGCAGGGAAACTCTGCCCGAGGTGTGCGGGATGGCAGCGCCGCCGTTGCCAGGGAAACAGCAGGAGACATCCTGCAGGTGAGGGGGGTGCTGGGCTGGGGGCCTGGCACTGCAGCCCAGAGGGGCTGGTGCCCTGTGCCACACGCCCGGGGGGCACTGGGGTTGGCTCTGCCACTGCCAGCCCCCCGGGGCACTGGTGAGGTGACGAGGAGGGGACATTCCCCTTGGGGACATTCCCCTGAGGCTGGCTCTGCCATTGCCAGCTCCCTGGGGCACTAGTGAGGTGACGAGGAGGGGACATTCTCCTTGGGGACGCTCCTCTTGGGAACAGTGCCACCCCACCTGGGCTGCCCTGAGGTTGGGTCTCCCATTGCCAGCCCCCTGGGGCAATGACAAGGAGGGGACATTCCCCTTGGGGACATTCCCCTGAGGTTGGGTCTCCCATTGCCAGCCCCCTGGAGCACTGGTGAGGTGACAAAGAGGGGACATTCCCCTTGGGGACATTCCTTGTGGGGACAGTGCCACCCCACCTGGGCTGCCCTGAGGTTGGGTCTCCCATTGCCAGCCCCCTGGGGCACTGGTGAGGTGACAAAGAGGGGACAGTCACCGTGGGGACATTCCCCTTGGGGACAGTGCCACCCCACCTGGGCTGCTGCAGCAGGGACAGAGAAGCCACCATGCCCCAGCTCTGGCTGGGCACTCTCTCCCTGTCCCCTGCTCCTGGCTCCTCAAAAAACAACAAAAAACAACACCCAGGCCACGTTGCCCTGCTCCCAGCCCAAGGTGAGGCACATCAAACCCTGCCCAGGGACCCTGGGGACACCCAGCAGGGATGCAGGAGGTGCCCCAGGCAGGAGCTGCAGCTCCCCCCTCAGCCCAGGGGCTGGCAGCGAGCCCACAGCACGGAGGGGGAGCTCTGCATCCCCAGCTCCATCACAGCCTCTGCTGTTCCCTCCCAGGGATTTCTGCATCCCTGTGCCACCTCCGGCTCCATCCCAAATTCTGCTGTTCCCTCCCAGGGCTGGAATCACCAGGGATGTTTCGAGATTTTTCCCAGCGTCCCAAACTCTGCCCCCAGGGATGCTCCATTCCCCGGGCAGGGTGTCCCCCTGCTCTGAGGCTGTTTGATCACACGGGGTGGCAGGAAAGCCACAGCAGGCACAGGGGTCCCTGCAGGATCCAGGCAGGATGCAGGGATGCTCCCCATGGGCAGGCAGTGGCATGAGGGAATTCTGCCCCAGCAGGCACAAAGCAGCAGCACCAGGGGTAACAACGAGCCAATGGGGCAATTCGTGGTGCAGCCTCTGCCCCCCGAGCACGGCTCTGGGAAGGGCTCAGCCAGCACAGGCAGCCCGAGGAGGAGGAGGAGGAGGAGGAGGAGGAGGAGGAAGGGAAGCAGGCAGCCACCCTGGGGAGGCAGCGGGATCCCTGTAGGCTGCTGCAAAGCAACAGGAACACAACAACCCCCTCCTGCCTGCCCTGGGGGAGTTTGCCACCCGAGGCGGAGCAGTTTTATCTGTAATGGCAAAAATTACATCAGCCAGAGCTGCAGAGGCAGCCGGTGCCGGTGCCGCCCGAGGGAGGATCGGGATCCACCCCCGGCCCATGGGGCACCGGCCCTCCTGCAGCCAGGAGGAACAGGAGATGCTCTGAGCCAGGCCTGCAGCACCCTCAGGAGTGTTTTTTATTGCTGATGGGTCCCTCTGGAGCAAGAGCCAGCTGTAAGCTGTCCCTTACAAACTGGCAGTGATGCCTCGGGCTGTGGGATCAGCACCAGGACCTTCCCCAGGCCCACAGTGCCAGTGGAGCTTGTGTGGCAGTCAGAGGAATCAGACACTTGGAAATAAAACTACCAAAAAAAGGTGTCTGGGTGAGAGGGTGTCACAAAATGCCCAAAAACGGGCAGAAGGAGCCAGTGCTCAGAGCACCAGAACAAAGCAGCTTTGGACTGCAATGACAGCGCCCCGAACCTTGACCCAGGGGCTTGAACCCACCCACAGCCCCCTGGGTGTTAATTTTAGGGTGTTCCTGTGAGGTGGAGGTTGCAGCAGGGCTGGGGCGGATGCCAGGATTAGAAGGCACAAGGGAGGAGGTGCTCCTGTGAGGTGGAGGTTGCAGCAGGGCTGGGGCGGATGCCAGGATGAGAAGGCACAAGGGAGGAGGTGTGGAAGGAAGGGGAAGTCACACCTCCCTGCAGGAAAGCAGCTCCTCACGCCTCTTTTTCCCTCTGGAAGCCCATCCTGAGGGATCTGAGCACTCGGGGGCACACCTCAGCACCCCCAGGCTGTGGGCACCTGCTTGGGGTGCCAGCCTGGGTACAACACCCTGCCTGTGGTGCCATTCTGGGTACAATGCCCTGCCTGTGGTGCCAGTCTGGGTACAATGCCCTGCCTCTGTGTTGCCAGCCTGGGTACAAAACCCTGCCTATGGTGCTAGGTTGGGTACAACACCCTGCCTATGATACCAGTCTGGATACAATGCCCTGCCTCTGTGGTGCCAGTCTGGGTACAACACCCTGCCTGTGGTGCTAGGCTGGGTACAATGCCCTGCCTGTGATGCTAGGCTGGGTACAACTGCCTGCCTGTGGTGCCAGTCTGGGTACAAAACCCTGCCTGTGGTGCCAGCCTGGGTACAACGCCCTGCCTGTGGTGCTAGGTTGGGTACAACACCCTGCCTGTGGTGCTAGGTTGGGTACAACACCCGGTCTGTGGTGCTAGGCTGGGTACAATGCCCTGCCAATGGTGCCAGTCTGGGTACAATGCCCTGCCTGTGTGGTGCCAGTCTGGGGGTTGGAAGGGACCTTAAGGCTCATCCTGTCCCACCCCTGCCATGGCAGGGACACCTCCCACTGTCCCAGGCTGCTCCCAGCCCTGTCCAGCCTGGCCTTGGGCACTGCCAGGGATCCAGGGGCAGCCACAGCTGCTCTGGGCACCCTGTGCCAGGGCCTGCCCACCCTCACTGGGAGGAATTTCTTCCCAAGATCCCATCTCACCCTGCCCCCCAGCAGTTCAGTGGGAAATTCCCATTTTCCAGTGGGGAAAATGGGAATTTTCCTGCCTGAGGGACTCCCCGCAGAGCTGGGGGTGACAGCACACCCCCGTCCTGGTGTCCTGGGGACCTGGCAGCCCTTCAGAGGCCACCCCTGCCCGCGGGGCCCCCAGCCGCCGGGCCCGGCTCCGTGACACGGAGCTGTAATTGAATTAGCCTGAATTAGCCGCTGCTGCCCGGGCAGCGCCGCCTGCAAACCATCCTCGAATTCCTGGGCACGGCGCCCGCTCCCCGGCTGCATCCCCGCCCCGCGCCTGCTGCAGCGCCGGGCCCGGGCCGGCAGGGACCCAGTGCCGGTACCGGCTCCGTACTGCGGTATCCCGAGAGCCGAGTGACGGTACCGGGTTCGGTACCGCGGTGCTCCGAGAGCTGAGTGCCGGTACCGGGCTCGGTACCGCGGTACCCAGAGCTGGCAGGAACCCAGTGCCAGTACCGGCTCGGTACCGCGGCGCTCCGAGAGCTGAGTGCTGGTACCGGCTCGGTACTGCGGTATCCCCAGAGCCGAGTGACGGTACCGGGTTCGGTACCGCGGTGTTCCGAGTGCCGGTGCCGAGTGCCCAGAGCCAGCAGGGTCCCAGTGCCGGTACCGGCTCCGTACTGCGGTATCCCGAGAGCCGAGTGCCGGTACCGGGCTTGGTACCACGGTACCCAGAGCCGGCAGGGTCCCAGTGCCAGTACCGGGCCCGGTACCGCGGTACCCAGAGCCGGCAGGGTCCCAGTGCCGGTACCGGCTCGATACCGCGGTGCTCCAAGAGCCGAGTGCCGATACCTGCTCGATACCGTGGTGCTCCAAGAGCCGAGTGCTGATACCGGGCTCGGTACCGCGGTACCCAGAGCCAGCAGGGACCCAGTGCCGGTACCAGGCCCAGTACTTCGGTACCCAGAGCCAGAAGGCTCCGAGTGCCGGTACCGGGTTCGGTACCGTGGTACCCAGAGCCCGCAGAGTCCCAGTGCCGGCACCGAGTGCCCAGAGCTAGCAGGGTCCGAGAGCCGATACTGGGCTCGGTACCGCGATGCTCAGAGCCGGCAGGGACCCAATGCCGGTACCGGGCTTGGTACCGCAGAGCCAGCAGGTTCCGAGTGTTCCAGCGCAGCGGGCAGCGCTGCCGGAGTCCCCGCGCTGTCCCCGGGGTCAGCCCGAGCCAGCCGTGCCCGCGCCAGCTTCCTCCGCTACAGAATGTCCCGAGCGAGCGCGGCAGCCGCGGCCAGGGACACGATGTGCTGCTGCTCCCCTCCAGGGCTGTTTTTCCTGGCCGGGCTCCTGCTCCGCTGGCGGCCGGAGCTCTGTCACTCAATGCAGCTTTTGTTCGCTCCCCGCTCGCCTCCCTTCACACCTCCACCCCAGCCCTGCAGCCTCCCGGAGCCCTCTGCACCCCGCCGTGACCGTCCCCAGCCCCGGCTGTGACTGTCCCCAGCCCCGGCTGTGACTGTCCCCAGCCCCGGCTGTCCCCAGCCCCGGCTGTCCCCAGCTCTGACCGTCCCCAGCCCTGGCTGTCCCCGGCCCTGACCGTCCCTGCGGCTCCACCGGCGCCTCGATGGGATTCTCCCCTCCCCACGAGCCTGGCCATGGATGCTGGCAGCACCCCTCAAACCCCTCCTGAGCACAGATCCCAGTGCCAACCCAAGGAGGAAGGAGGTCACTGTCCCCTTCATCATGCCCACATGGTCACTGTCCCCCTCATGGTGCCCATATTGTCACTGTCCCCCTCATCCTGCCTCCAGGGTCACAGGTCCCCCATGCTGCCTCCAGGGTGACATTGTCCCCCTCACCCTGCCCACATGGTCACTGTCACCCCATGCTTCCCACATTGTCACTGTCCCCCCGTGCTGTCCCCAGCCCCATCCTGCTCTGGGCACACACTGTGGTGATGCTCCATCCATAACCCACCCAGGGGGGTTATGGGGGTGCAGGGGGTGTCCCCCTCGCAGTGCCAGCCCCATCACTGCTGCTGCCCTGCCAGGACCTGCAGGGTGACGCAGGCACAGGGTGACACCCATCCACAGCAGGCTCTGGGGAGGGTGGGAGAGCTGAGCACAACCTGCACCCCTGACACCCACTGGAAAATGGGAATTTCCCACTAAACTGCCGGGGGGCAGGGTGAGATGGGATCTTGGGAAGAAATTCCTCCCAGTGAGGGTGGCAGGCCCTGGCACAGGTGCCCAGAGCAGCTGTGGCTGCCCCTGGATCCCTGGCAGTGCCCAAGGCCAGGCTGGACAGGGCTGGGAGCAGCCTGGGACAGTGGGAGGTGTCCCTGCCATGGCAGGGGTGGGATGGGATGAGCCTTAAGGTCCCTTCCAACCCAAACCAGTTTGGAATTCTGGGATTTGAGGCCCAGTACAGAAACTGATTTCACCTTCCTGATCTTTAAACATCTCTATGGTAAAAGCAAAAGAGTCCTTATGATCCCAGACTGCCAGGATCCCATTTAACCCACTGGATTTTCCTCCTGCCTGCCCTTCTCCTGCTTCCCCTTTCAGCCACTTCACCCCCTGAGTGCCACAGCCCAGCAGGTCTGGCTGCTGAGTGGGATCTGCCCACTGAGCACTGGAGCAGGCAGCCCTGGGGCTGGGACCCCCAGATCAGCACTCCTGGGGAGACACCAACCATGCAAACCCTGCCCAGACCACCACCACCATCCCCCCGAGCCCTGGCATCTTGGGAATCACCTGGCAATGCTCCCTCCATCCCTGCCCACAGCCCAGGAACAGCCAAACCTCCTCCATCCTCCATCTCTCCATCCCTGAATCTCTGAATCTCTTCACTCTCCATGGCCCCATCCCTGCCCACAGCCTGAGAACAGCCAGACCTCCTCCATCCCTCCATCCCTGAATCCCTTCGCTCTCCATACCCCCATCCCTCTATCTTCCATCCCTGCCCAGAGCCTGAGAACAGCCAGACCTCCTCCATCCCTCCATCCCTGAATCCCTTCACCCTCCAAGCCCCCATTCCGCCATCCTCCATTCCTGCCCACATTCTGAGAACAGTCAAACCTCCTCCATCCCTGAATCCCTTCATTCTCCATTGCCCCCATCCCTGCCCACAGACCAGGAACAGCCAAACCTCCTCCATCCCTCCATCCCTGAATCCCTTCACTCTCCAAGCCCCCATCCCTCCATCCCTCCCCACAGCCCAAGAACACCCCAACCTCCTCCATTCCTCCATCCCTGCACTCCCCATGCCCCCAGCCCAGGAACAGCCAAACCTCCTCCATCCCTCCATCCCTCCCTCCCCGAATCCCCTCACTCTCCAAGCCCCCATCCCTCCATCCCTCCCCACATCCTGAGAACACCCAAACCCTCTCCCACTCCCTGCACGCCGTGGATTGAGCCTGCTGGCATCGCTCCTGCATCCCCCAACCCCTCTATTTTTGCTCCCCCCTCATTTTTTAGCGGCTGCTCTCCTCCCTGGCAGCGCAGGGGGGTCTCCCCTGCATCCGTCTGGCAGCCCAGCCCCTGTCGCCACGGGGGCATTAGCACCAGAGCTGCAGGGAGCTCCCCAGGGAGGAGTAAGTGGATCAAAGGGTTTTAGCAGCAGACGGCTCCCAGACAAATCTGGATCCTCGTCAAGGCAGCCACTTGCGGCTACAAATGCACTTTGTGCCTGCGGCTCCCCAGCCAAAAGTTTCACACTGGATTTAGTGCATTTAACCCCTCGCTGCTCCCCACCCCGCAGCCAGATCCCACCCCAGAGCAAATCCAGCCCTGCAGGGAGAGCTGCGCTTGTGCAGAGACCCCCTAAAAAACGGGGTGTCCTGAGCCAGGCAGCAGAACCAGCTCAGTCCCCCACCCCTGGCACAGTGACAAGGGGGACACTGAGGCACAGGGAGGGCAGTGGTGATGGGGGACCTGCCCTCCATCCCTGCCTGTGCCACCCCAACCCTGGCAGCAGATTGCAGGTGACAAAAAACCCCCTCTGTGCCACCCACAGCATCCCAAAGCCACACTGGGAAGAGCTGGGGGCAGCAGGTGACAAATGCCATTCTGTGCCACCCACAGCACCCACAGCACCCCCAAAGCCATACTGGGAGGGGCTGGGGGCAGTAGGTGACAAATCCCATTCTGTGCCACCCACAGCACCCCCAAAGCCATACTGGGAGGAACTGGGGGCAATAGATTGCAGGTGACAAGCCCCCCAGCCTGTACCCCCACCCACAGCACCCCAAAGCCGTGCTGGGAGGAACTGGGGGCAGCAGATTGCAGGTGACAAACTCCCCTCTGTCCCCCCCAGACTGTGCCCACAGCACCCCAGGCAATACTGGGAGGAGCTGGGGGTGCAGCAGGGAGGGCACAGGCCCTGCTGGAGTCTGCTGCCATGAATTATTCAGGGCACCAGGATCATTGCTGCAGGCCCTGGTTCACTCTCCCCACACAGGAGCAGGATTTGGACTGTGGGGAGGGCTGGGGACAGGGACGGGGGTCCCAGGGACCACTGCAGGCCCTGTCCCCCCTGGGTTGTGTCACCATGGGGGTGCCCCAGTGAGGCAGGAGGGGACCCCAGGCATCTGTCCCTGCTGAGGAGCCACCTCAGCACCTTGGCTGGGGGATTCTGCCACAGAGCCCTGCAGCTGGGGACCTTACTGGGACCTTGTTGGTTAAACTGGGAGCTTTGGGGAGCGAGACTGGACCCCTGCAAGCAGCCCCTTCCCAGCCCTGCACAGTCCATACCCCAAATCTCAGCCCTGCACCCCAGACTGCACAGTCCACACCCCAAATATCCCAGCCCTGCACCCCACACTACACAGGGACCTTACTGGGACCTTGTTAGTTAAACTGGGGGCTTTGGGGAGCCAGACTGGGTCCCTGCAGGCAGCCCTGCACCCCACACTGCACAGTCCAATCTGCACCCCAAATCTCCCAGGCCAGCACCCCAGCCTTCCCACAGCCCTGCACCCCACACCTCCCCAGCTCACTGCCCAATCCCCAGCCCTGGTGTCGTCCCCTGGGTCCCACATGGGCACAGAGAGGTTGTCCCTGACCTCGGGATGGGCACACAGGTGCCTGCCCAGAGCCCATGCTGGTGGTAACCCCGTGTCCCCGTGTCTCAGCACTGGCAGAGCCTCCTGCTCCTTGGCTGCTGCACTCGGGCTCCAGGATGGAGGGAAAACAGGAGAGGCTCGGCCAAAAAATCTGCACGGGGTGGGGCGAGCGGATCCTGCCGGGATCCCAGAGCTGCCTGGCCTGGAATGGGCAGAGGGAGAGCTCGGCCAGGGAGCGTTGGCACCTGAGAACACCCTGCTGGGAATGCGGGAATGCGGGAATCCTCACCCCAGGGCAGCAAGGAACAGCACCAAAACCCCAGAGCCATGTGGGATCCATCCCAGCCACCTCTGCTGCTGTGCCGGGGGTCAGGGCTTCCCCCTGTGACACCCCAGAACCGTCTGGGATCCATCCCAGGTACCCCTGCTGCTGTGCCAGGGGGTCAGGGCTGACACCCCAAAGCCCAGAGAGCACAGAGGGGGCAGAGCCAAGCACATCAGCACTTGTGGGCACAGAGTCCCAGCAAGAGTGTCCCAATGTCAGAGCACACTGGGCTGACTGGGAAACCCCCCAGGGGCAGGTGGCAGTGCCCCCCAGGGCAGGTGGCAGTGTCCCCACCAGGGGCAGGTGGCAGTGCCCCCACCAGGGTAGTGTGCCCCAGAGCAGGTGACAGTGCCCCCAGGGCAGGTGGCAGTGTCCCCCAAGGCAGGTGGCAGCGTCCCACAGGGAAGGTGGCAGTGTCTCCACCAGGTAGTGTGTCCCAGAGCAGGTGGCAGTGTCCCCAGGGGCAGGTAGCAGTGTCCCACCAGGGCAGTGTCCCACAGGGCAGGTGGCAGTGTCCCACCAGGGAAGGTGGCAGTGTCCCCAGGACAGGTGGCAGTGTCCCCCAAGGCAGGTGGCAGTGTCCCACAGGGCAGGTGGCAGTGTCCCCACAGGGCAGTGTCCCCAGGGGCAGGTGGCAGTGTCCCAACTCCACTCCAAGGTGTGGAGCCCTCCCAGGAGCAGATGTGTGGGGCAGTGGCTGAGGGTTATGGGGTTGGCAGCAAGCACAGGGTTCAGGGAATGGGGTGCAGGACAGCAGGAACTGCACGTGGGAGAGAGTCCAGGCATGTGGGGGGCAGCAGGCAGGGTTTGGGGGGCAGGGAGCAGAGACTGGGGAGCACAGTGCATGCTGAAGGGAGGAGAGAGCAGTTCTGGGGTTCCCAAGTGAAGGTTTGGGGAGCAGAGCACAGGGGTGCAAAGATTGGGGAGCAGGTGCAGGACTGGGTGCAGGCTTTGGGGAGCAGAGTGTGGGGTGCAGGATGCACATTCTGGGGTGCAGATTGTGGGGAGCAAGGCACAGAGTGCAAGGTGCAGGATTAGGGGCAGAGGTTTGGGGTGCAGATTGAGGGGTGCAGGATGCACATTCTGGGGTGCAGAGTGAGGGAAGCAAGGCACAGGATGCAGGGTGCAGGTTTAGGGGCACAGGTTTGGGGTGCAGAGTGAGGGGTGCAGGATTAGGGCACAGGTTTGGGGTGCAGAGTGAGGGGTGCAGGATTAGGGCACAGGTTTGGGGTGCAGAGTGAGGGGTACAGGATTAGGGCACAGGTTTGGGGTGCAGAGGGCAGGTTTGGGGTGCACACTGAGGGGTGCATGGCACAGGGAGCAGGTACAGGACAGTGAGTGCAGATTTTGGGGAGCAGAGGGGGGGGTGCCAGGTGCAGTTTTTGGGGTGCAGGGTGGTGGCCTGGCACAGCAGC
>VZSU01001429.1:95664-106684 GCA_013398715.1 Nesospiza acunhae | reverse complement strand
GGGGGGGCCCCCGCCCCGCCGGTGACGTCACGGGTGCCGGCTGCATCCGCGCGTCACCCCGGGCAACGCGGCCGCGCGCCGGGACACGCCCCTTTACTATGGGCCACGCCCCCGTCGGCTCGACCACGCCCCCGCAGCGCGGTCGGGGAGACCCCGAGTGGGCCCCGCCCACCGCAGCGCAGCCCCGCCCCTCGAGGGGGACACGCCCTATTCGCGCGAGCCACGCCCCCCGCCCACGTTGGGGACGATCCCGATCCCATCCCAATCCCGATCCCACTCCCGACCCTGATCCTGATCCGGATCCCAATCCCGATCCCATCCCAATCCCGATCCAGACCCTGATCCCAATCACATCCCTATCCCAATCCCGACCCCGATCCCAATCCTGATCCCATCCCGATCCCATCCCGATCCCTGTCTCCTCGGGCCTGTCCTGCCCGCAGCCCGCTGCCCATCAGCCGGGTGCCTTCCCGGTGCTGTCCCCACCGGCATGCGGTGAGCCCGGGGTCGGATCCCCTGGCCCGGCAGGGCCGGACAGCGCTATTTCCTCCAGCCGCAAACAGCCCGGCACCCACGCGGTGCAGACCCCTCGTCGTGCACCCACCCAGCACCCACTGGGGACACCTGCCTGACCCCTGCCCCCTGCATCCACCCCGCTGCCTGCACCCCAGCATCCCCCTCCTCATCCTCACCATCCCCTGGGGACACACTGCACGCACTGGGGACAGAGCTGTCTGCGCTGTGTCCCCACCTTTGTCCCTTCCCCACCACCTCCGGGACCCTCCACGCTGCCCACTCTGCCCTGTCCCTGCCCAGCAGCCATGCCTGGGGAACGCTGTCACTGCGTTCCCTGCATCCTCCTGCTCTTTGTCACCCTCGGTGCCACCAGTTGTTCCCGTGACAGCTCTTTCACACCACAATCACAGCGCAATCCTGATCCTGCAGCCCCGTTCCTGGCCCAAAGGGACGGCCTGAGGTTACCCAAGCCACTAAAGGAGCTGATGGTTCCAGCCTGGAAGTGCTCGGCCTGACAGCTCTAATAATATAATAAAGTATAATATAATCTAATAGATACAATATAATGTAATAAATATAATACAATATACAGGCGGGACTTGACAAGTGCTCTGTTTCACAACGCACGGTGACAGTGACGGCTCCAGCTGGCCCTGGGGGCACATCCCAGCAGCGGGGGGCTTGGGGAGGGGGCTGTGTCCCCTGACCCCTGCCCGGCAGCTGGGGCCCTGCTGGCCAAGCCCCTGCTGGCCCAGCCCCACAGCTCCTGGTGTCCCTGCTCCAGGGAGGCTCAGCCAGGCTGGCTCCAGAGCAGCCCTCAGGACAGACATGATCCCAAAATCCCCTGATCCTGAGTGCTGCCCTGCGCCTCCCTCCTCCCAGAGCGTTTCTCCAGGGATCTATCCCAAGTTTCCCTCGCTGTGTTTTACACACCCATGACCTCCTTCCTGTGCCCCAGGGCGCCGTTCCCTCCTCTCTCCGCAGCCTTTTGCCCACTTGGAGCCGGGGATGTTTTTTCCCTCAGTCTTGCCTTTCTTAGTCAAAACCCTCCCACATTTCTCACTCTCTCCCAGCCTTGTTTTCCCAGCCCAGCTCCTCAGGGCAGAGCCGAGCAGAGGGTCCCAGCCTGCAGAGCCTTCCCGTGGCTGCCTCTCCCTCCCGGTGCTGCTCCGTTCCTCCCACTGCACTTTTCCTGCAGCAGGTGCCTCTCCCTGCCCTCGCCCTCAGCCGCCTCAGCGCTGGGTGAGCTCCCTGCCCAAGCTGCCAGCTCACCCTGGAGCTTTGGCAGCTCCCAAAGCTGCTCTCGCTCACCTGCTGCCTCAGTTTCCCCACCTGTGCAGCAGGGCCAGCCCCTCCAGGCAGGCACAGAGAGAGGGAAAAGAGAAAAAAAAATTAGAAGATGAAAACCTCCGAAAGGAGAGAGCAAAATGAGGTGGGAAGGAGGAAAGGGGATTCCTCACAGCCACACCAGCACCGCAGCACATCAGGGGGATGTGAGGGGGCTCCACCATCCCTGGTGGGGAGACCCCAATCCAGCCCCGTGGTACTGAAGGGTCAGAGACCCCAGCCCAGCATCCAGAGGGACCCTGCCTGTGATGGGAAAGGGTGGGGGGCTTCCCTCACACCAGGGGATGCCGGGGGAGTTGCACCTGTGGGGACAGGAGAGCCAGGGAGGTTTATCCAGGAGCAGTGTGGAGCTGGAGCAGAGGGGTTTCCCAAGGTGAAAGAAGGTGACAGGTTGGACAGCTTTGTGGCTCCTCTCAGCCAAAGCTGCTCCCATCCCATCCCATCCCATCCCATCCCACCCCATCCCATCCCCGGCTTGCCCAAGGCTCATCCCTGACCTGCTCATCCATCCCCGTGGATGCAGAGCAGCACATTCCTGGGTGCAGGTGGCCCCATTCCTACGTGCAGGGCACACCCAGCTCTGGGATGCCCACGGGGGGGTGGTGAATCCTCTGCCCCCGGCAGAAACACGTGGCTGGCTCGGTTCCCCCTTCCTGAGCACCTGGATAGTTATTACTCACCCTCCCACAGCAGGCAGGAGCACCTCCATCAGCCACCCCCCCTTGGAGCTGCAGCCCTGCTGCTCAGCCATCCCCCGTGGGCACACACAGGCCAGGGGGCAGAGCTGGGGGACACCAAGGTGCCACCTCCGTCCCCCACACCCCAGGGTCCCCCTGGTCCCAGCTGCCAGGTGCCCACTGGGGAAGCTGGGGCTCCATGGGGTGACACCTGGAATTTCAGGGATCTGATCCCAACACAGGGAAGGAGGTGATGGGCAGCTGATGCTGCAGGCTCTGGGTGCGCAAATCTCCAACGTCCTTGGGAATGGTCACAGACTGAGCCCCCCTGCCCCAGCACCTCTGGGCAGAGCCAAGGCTTGGTGTCCTCACCTGCTGCTGGTGTCACCTCCCATCCCAGCCCACCTGTGGGCACAGATGGGCCAGGGGGCAGAGCTGGGGGACACCAAGCTGTCCCCTCTGTCCCCCACACCCCAGGGTCCCCCTCGTCCCAGGTGCCCATTGGGGAAGCTGGGACTCTGTAGGGTGACACCTGGAATGTCAGGGATCTTTCCCTCCTACACCTGCTGCTCCAGCCCTGCTTTTCCAGAGGCTGGCATGGGCACAGAGGGTCAGGGCAAAGAGCAGAGCAGAGCAGTCCAGCCCCAGTGCAGGAGGTGATGGGCAGTTGATGCTGCAGGGTCTGGGTACAGAAACCTTGGGAATGGTCACAGTCACGGGCTTGACAGATTTCAGATTGGGCCCCCCTCCCCCAGCCCCTCTGGGCAGAGCCAAGGCTTGGTGTCCTCACCTGGTGCTGTTGTCCCCTCCCATCCCACCCCACCAGGCCAGCAGGATCTCCATCTGATTCCCACAACATCCCATGCATCCCTCTCTCCTTGCCAGCCCCCAGACTGGCTGTCTGGAAGCCCCCATCCCCTTCACCCTCCTAAGCAGCTCCGGGGACCCCAGCAAGCAGCAGAGCAGTTTTTGGGTGCCTGTTGGGAAAGGAGGAAGCACCAAGACAGCCCCAGCAGTGTGTGAGGCGCCTGCTCTGCTTTGGGAGGCAGAGCCACACGTGCAGCACGTCCCGTGAAAAGAAAATTCCTCCAAATGCTGATTTTGTCACAATAGGACATGAAATAAAATGACGTGGACATGCAGCTGTCCAAGGTAAAAAAAGAGAACTTTTAATTTCTGACTCCAACATTTATAGATTTCCAAAAGTGACAGTGGATTGGAGGGTGACAGTGCCACTTCTCCAATGACACTGGACGAACCAACAGTCCATCAAATTTCTTGTCTTCCATGAAAGAATGCAAAACAATAAGTTATTTACATAAAGTGTGTGAGAAAGTTTGTTACAAAAATGTAAACATCAGAAGGTTTAGAAAAACTTTAAAAAAACAGGGTGACACTAATTTGGGCCATGGAAATGCCACGTGTGACACTCCCTCACCGGAATGTGGTGGCACGAGGAGATCTCAGGCAGAACCTATTAAAAAGCACTTTCATGGAACATAAAGTGGAAGTGAAGGAAATGATAAAGTCAAAATGAAATATTTTTACTTTCCTGAAATGAACTTCGTGTTTTGACATGAGCAGAATAAACATTTTGACACTGCTGAAACAAGAAAGTCAAAGTGATTCTGTGAGGCTTCTTCCTGGGAAAATGGCAGCGAGATCGACAAGTTCCCAGGGAAAGATGTGATTCCAACAAACCCCTGATTTCTGATGGAAAACCACTTCAGGGAGTCCTTCAGCCCTGTGCAAAGAACAGGTTTCCAGGTGAGACCAGCTCGTGCCTTGCTCCCCGGAACAGTAGCAGGGAAGGCAATCTGCCTTTGTTTTTATTATTATTAAAATATTATTTTATTTTTATATTAATTATTGTATTATGAAAGGGAGGGATGGGGTGGGATGAATGCACCTCAGGGCTGCATTCTCCACCATCACATGAGGACTGATGCTGAACCCTCAGGCCATGCACGAGGCACCGGTGTCCAACAGCAGCAGGGTTTGTCCCCTCTTCATGTCCCCCTCTTCAAGGTCACATCATGTCAAACCAAGGGCGTTACACCAGGATTAAACTTTCATACTTTTATTTGGGGAAATTTCAAGAGTTTTTGGTTTTGTTTTTTTTTTTTTAGTTGAAAACCCAAATAATTGCATTTCTAAGAGCTGGTGTTTTGCTGAAAACAGACAGATACTTTAAGAATAGTCTCATGTAGCTGATGGCTTCATTTTTCATGTGATACCATTTGGATGGGAAATTGCTGACCAACCTTTGGCAGGAAATTTCTGATCAACCTCTGGTGCTCACTCCAGGTATTGGATTTTGCTCCAGAACAGCATTTAGGCAGAAATCTGTTCTTTAATAATAGCAATGCCTAATAATAGTTTTCAATGCTAATTCTTGGCAGCAGTTCCATGTGATTAAACACACCTTTGCTGCGTAGAAAATGGTGCATGTCGTCCAACAAGTTCACTCACCCTCTAATCTCCCCCTCTGGCACAGCCACCGTGGCCAGGCACAAGGACAGGGAAATCTGCAGCCCAGCTCACCATTCCCTGTCTGCACCCCAACAGGCTGCAGCAGCTCCTCTGGGCTCAGTGCTCCAGATTGCAATGCAAGATGTGTTCCATTGCCATCTGTATGGCAGCTGTCTTTTGTCAAGTGGGCAGTTTGCTTTATCTCTCTCTCTGAGTGACCACAATCACTCCTCCCTCCAGGGAGACACCTGCTGATAACAGCTATTGAATGTCCCTGCATGGCTGATAAGAACTACAGCATCCCATTGGGAGATGTGAGCCCAGAGGGAGGAGCCAAGCATTCCTACCCGGATAGAATCTGGAGATTCTGGAACACCAGCGCTTCTCCACTGGATTTCCCAGAGGAACAGCAGCTGCCTCTGCCCCTGGATCTTCAGAGGAAGAGACTGCACCTTTCTCCAGGATCCCTGCTCCAGCAGAACCAGCCCTGACACTGCAGGAGGGCTGAGCCACAATTCCAATGGGACTGCTGCCAGCACCCTGACCCACAGGGTGTCAGGTTGGGTTCTGACTCTGGCAGTGTTGGTTTAGTTCACTGCATTGTTTATTTCAAACTTTTGTTTTCTTCCCTATTAAAGAGCTGTTATTCCTGCTCCCATATTTTTTTTGCCTGAGAGCCCCTTAATTTAAAATTTATAGCAATTTGGAGGGAGGGAGTTTGCATTTTCCAATTCAGGGGAGCCTCCTGCCTTCCTTAGCAGATACCTGGCTTTCCAAACTGAGACACTCAGCATCAGCCTGGCAGCTCACAGGCACAGTCCTGTCCCCCCAAGCAGAGCCCCCCCAGTAGCCAAGGGAGGACTCCTGGGTAAGAGACCTCAGGGGATATGGTTAATTCCTCTCACTGGTGTCCCGCAGGTGAGGGCATGAGACTCAGGTCACCAGCAGGGCCATGCCAATCCCTTAGGGAAACATTTATCAGCAGCTGAGCTCCTTCAGGACCCCCCTCCACCTCCCAGGTCTGTATGGAAGTGTTGTCCCATGTTCCTGGTGCTGCTGACCTGGAGGCCAAAGCCACCAGCATCATCCACCTCCCCCAGTGCCTGTCGCTGACCAAGGACAGACAAGGGAGGTGACTGTGAGAGAGCAGGAGTGCCCGGGGGAGGTGGTGCTGGGGAGGTTGGTGACAAAGGGCCCTCAGCCCCAGTACCCCTCCAGGCACTGCACCAGGGTCCCCAGCATCCCTGCAGGGTGGCATCCAGGTCAGCCTTGAATTTGGGGGATGGATCCCCCAAGGGTCCCCAGCACCCCTGCAGGTCAGCCCTGAATTTGGAGGATAGATTCCCCCAAGGGTCCCCAGCATCCCTGCAGGGTGGCATCCAGGTCAGCTCTGAGTTTGGGGGATGGATCCCTCAGGCACAGCTGCTGCAGTAGCTGCAGCCTCCCTTTGCATGTAGAGGCAGAGCCTCCTCTCCAGCCTGCATGCTAATGAAGCATCCTGGAATCCCTGCGTGGTTGCCTCCTAGTTAGGCTCATCTGCCTGAGTGAGCTGAAAACTGTTAAACACATTGAGTGTGTCAGACCAGATATTATCAGAAATAAGACTACCTTTTGCTGGCACCCACAGCTCCCAGACACACAGCAAAGAGATATTTAAATCTTTTCCAGCTGTCTCCCATGTTTCCAGAGAGGCTCAGCTATGACAGGTCTTTTAACCCCTTCCCTTCCCTTCCCTTCCCTGACTCTATTTTGGTTTTCTCTCTGCTCTCCTGGGCTCCAGGAGTCCCCACTGCCCTGGCTCCATTCCCTGCCATCCCCACCAGCATCAGAGATTCTTCCAGCACTTTCCACCTCCACACCCATCCCAGTGGGGCACAGCACTGGCAGCCCCAGGCGCCCACACCCAGCCCTCTCTCCTCCAATTTGGGATCCCCCCTGCTTAACTCTGACCTTCCCAATTCAATTACCCCCCTGTGAAAAAACACCAATCATTTGGTTTTTAAAATTTTAAAAGTTTAATAGTAATAAAATGGTTATAAAAATAGAGTAATAATAATTTGGACAATTTGGATTAGGACAATATGAGACAACAGAAACAAAGAGCTACAGATATCCAGGTATCTTTTTCTGGGCAGCATAAACCCGAAAAAGGACACACATTAACAGAGGATTAACCCTTAAAAACAATAACCTGTTGCATATTCATACACCTCATACATGATGCATAAATTCCATTCAAACACAGGATTCTGTCTGGTCAGTGTCAGCTTCTTCCTCTTAATCCTAAGGTGTCTTCAGGGTTGAGCGAGGTGGGAAAAAGTTCATTTCTTCTGATAATGGGGCAATAAATTGTCTTTCTCTGAAAGATTGAGGTGTCCTGTGGCTGCTATTTCACTGTGAGTCCTTTCTTTAAAAAAATATAATATAATATAATATAATATAATATAATATAATATAATATATATTAAAATTCTATATAAATAAATAATTAATAGAATTATTCTATTAAACATGAAACTATATTTCCCACACTACTTAAGAAAATTAACACCACATCGCTTTCTAACACAACACGTATAACCTTCATTTGAATATTTGTGAGAAGCCAACGATTAACCAGGCATCATTTTTCACCCCTGGAGCCTGCGGGCTGCCGGCCCTGCCCCTCCCAGCCGAGCCCCGGCAGCTCCTCCCCGTTGTGGCCGCCTGCCCGGAGCTCAGCCCTGGCGCGTCCCGAGGCTGCCTCGGAGCTGCAGCCAGCAGTGCAGCCCCGATTGCACGGCCAGAGGGCTTGAGAGGGGCCATCTGGCCGGGCTCGGCATCCAAGCACAATTTGCTGGATGGTTTTGAAGGTCACTGAGCAGGGATTGGAGGCGCTTTCATATTTTCTCATATAGGGATGTTATAAAGCCCCAGCAGCCAGCACAGAGCTCCTCAGCTCTGTGCAGGGAAGGAAATATTACAGCCCTGCTTGGGGAGGGGGAAGGGAGCTGCTGGGCAGGGATGGGGCTGTCTGTCTGTCCCACAGGGATGGGGGGTTCGGGAGCTGCTGCCTCGGTAGGAGGTTGTGAAAAATGCCAATCGCTTTGTTTTTAAAATTTTAGAAGTTGAATAGGAATAAAATGGTTATAAAAATAGTAATACAATTATGGTGATAATAATTTGGACAATTTGAATTAGGACAATATGAGACAACAAATACAAAGAGTTACAGACAGTCCGGGTACCTTTTTCTGGGCAAAATAAGCCCGATAAAGACCCACGTTAACAGAGGATTAACCCTTAAAAACAATAACCTGTTGCATATTCATACACCTCATACATGATGCATAAATTCCATTCAAACACAGGATTCTGTCTGGTCAGTGTCAGCTTCTTCCTCTTAATCCTAAGGTGTCTTCAGGGTTGAGCGAGGTGGGAAAAAGTTCATTTCTTCTGATAATGGGGCAATAAATTGTCTTTCTCTGAAAGATTGAGGTGTCCTGTGGCTGCTATTTCACTGTGAGTCCTTTCTTTAAAAAAATATAATATAATATAATATAATATAATATAATATAATATAATATATATTAAAATTCTATATAAATAAATAATTAATAGAATTATTCTATTAAACATGAAACTATATTTCCCACACTACTTAAGAAAATTAACACCACATCGCTTTCTAACACAACACGTATAACCTTCATTTGAATATTTGTGAGAAGCCAACGATTAACCAGGCATCATTTTTCACCCCTGGAGCCTGCGGGCTGCCGGCCCTGCCCCTCCCAGCCGAGCCCCGGCAGCTCCTCCCCGTTGTGGCCGCCTGCCCGGAGCTCAGCCCTGGCGCGTCCCGAGGCTGCCTCGGAGCTGCAGCCAGCAGTGCAGCCCCGATTGCACGGCCAGAGGGCTTGAGAGGGGCCATCTGGCCGGGCTCGGCATCCAAGCACAATTTGCTGGATGGTTTTGAAGGTCACTGAGCAGGGATTGGAGGCGCTTTCATATTTTCTCATATAAATCACAGAATCACAGAATGATGAGGTTGGAAGAGACCTCTAAGATCATTGAGTCCAACCTATGCCCTAACACCTCAACTATAGCACCCAGTGCTATGTCCAGTCTTTTTGTAAACACATCCAGAGATGTAGGGGGCTGGAATATAAGAAAATGAAGGTAGTATAGAAAGTAATCGTACCCCTAAGGAGTTGCAGCTGAGCCAATTATTAGACATTAGGAACAGGCCTGACTTTAGGCCACAGGTGTAGCCAATGAGAAGAGTGCTATAAAAGAGTGGGTTGGTTAGTTAAGAGGGGATCTGGAGTCAGCTAGCTACTGTGAGAAGGAAGAGTCAGTGCTCTGAGGAGCTGCCCACGAGAAACATCATGGAGGTATGAAACTCTCGCAATAAGGAGACAAAAATATGGAACCCCTGCAATGTAATGACAGCACAGAGATGGTGATTCCACCACCTCCCTGGGAAGAGCATTCCAGTACTTTATTATTCTTTTGGTGAAAAATTTTTCCCTAATATCCAATCTATACCTTCTCTGCCATAGCTGGAGACTGTCCCCTCTGGTTCTGCCTGTTGTCAACGTCCTTTCAGGGAGTTGTAGATAGCAATAAGGTCACCTCTAAGCCTCCTCTTCTCCAGGCTGAACAGCCCCAGTTCCTTCAAATGTTCCTCACAGGACTTGTGCTCCAAGCCCCTCACCAGCCTTGTTGCCCTTCTCTGGATGCACTCAAGCATCTCAACATCCTTCCCAAATTGAGGGACCAGAACTGGGCACTGCAGGCGTGTCCTCGCCAGTGCCAAGTACAGGGGAAGATAAATAATGGCATTTCCAAGGGAGGGAGCAGGAGCTCATGCTGGGAGGAAGGATCTGGAGGTTCATCTCACACTCCCTGCCCAAGAGTTCCATGGCAGGGACACTCTCCACGGTAGGGACACCATGGCAGGGACAGCCCTGTGGCCCTTCCCCTCCCCTGGTGTGTGCAGCCCATGCCTGCCTGTTCAAAGAGAGGGGATTGTCCCCACGGGGGCTGCCTCCAGCTCAGCAAACAGAGCTGAGCCCTGTGCCCCATGCCCACCTGGGCACTCTCTGTCCCCGTGCTGAGCCACTCCTTCCCCTCCTTTTCCCCATTGCATGGGCAGCCCAGTGGGTGCTTTGGGAGCTTCTCCTCCATTTCTGCCAGTGTTGTGGAACCTCCCAGAGCTTCAGCAGCAGCAGCAGTGCTGCTGGAGTTGTTTCTTGCTTCCACACCACACACCTGGGCTGGAGGCTCAGCCAGGGAGCATCCCTCACCTGCCAAAGCCCCAGCCTGGGGTCAGGGATGCCCACCCAGGGGAGCCCACCTTTGCCAGGGTGCTCCCTGCAGGGGTGGGAGGGAGGGCAGGTGCCAGGGAGGGAGATGAGATGCCCAGGGATGTGAGGTGCCCAGGGAGGGAAATGAGGTTAGGAAGGGAGGGAGAGGAGCTGCCCAAGGAGGGAGGAAAGTGCCCAGGGAAGATGATGAGGTGCCCAGGGAGGGAGGGGGATGCCCAGGGAAGGATGTGAGGTGCCCATGGAGGGATGTGAGGGGCTCAGGGAGGGAGGGGGATGTCCAGGGAGGATGATGAGGTGCCCAGGGGTGCCCAGGGAGGGAGCTGAGGTGCCCAGGGAGGATGATGATGTGCCCAGCGCTGGCAGCGCCGGCCCGGCCGGAGCCCGGGGAGCCGGAGGGAGCAGCGGGGCTGGGCTGAGCTCAGCACAGCCGCTGCCAGAGCCTGCCGGGAAGCTTTGGGCGGCTGCTCCCACCTCCGGAGCCTCGCCCCGCCGGGCAGGACACGCTCCCGCTCCATCCCCCGGCAAAGGCACCGGCACAGGGGGCTGCGACAAAGGACGGGGAGGCCAAAAACTGTGCCTCAGTGCTGTGGAAAATTACAGCTCCTTTTTTTCCTTTTTTTTTTTTTTAATAAGGGTGAGGTAGGTTTGTTTTTTTCCCTTGTTTGTGCAGGTATTTGTCAGAGGATATTTTTAACCGAG
>VZSU01001429.1:81352-95619 GCA_013398715.1 Nesospiza acunhae | reverse complement strand
CCTGCGGCTCTCCCTGGCCAGCGGGGACCTGCTGCTGACCCGGCCGGAGAGGGCGGCCAGCCAGGACGTGCCGTTCCCGGCCCCTGCCCACGGGGAGGAGGAAACTCTGCGCTGTCCAAGATGCTCGGCTCCCCGGAGCATCCTCCCCGGGGCATCCCCAAAGGCAGCCCGGCCCCCGCCCCGGCGTGGCTCAGAGCCGGAGCCCTGCTCAGCATCATCAGCTCCGCTCCTCTCACAGCTTTGCAAACAGCCCGGCCCTCGGTCCTGATCAAAATAGGTTAGAAACTGTTGTGAAATAGTTGATAGTTAAGCATGTACTGTTAGTTTGGTTGTTATATTGTAAAAGGGGTTAAAAGGGGAGTTATAAGAAATTACACCTCAGTAAAGTGAACCACGAGCCAGCCTGGACAGAGCTGTAATGGCCAATCAAGGCCTAAAACCTTCAAGCAAATGAAGGATCCCAACAGAAACCAATCCAAAGGGACAAAAAACAGGATAAAAAGGGGGTTCTGACCCAGGGAAGCTGTGCTGCTCCCTCTGGAACATCGGGGCCATCGCTGCAGCATCCTCGACGGGAACGGTCCTTCTCAGCCCGGGCCCCTGCTTTAGGCCTTTCTTTTATTATAATAAATGCTGAAATCACTTCGGTGATTTAGGGAGCCTGCTCTCATTTCTAACAGCTCCCACCCTGCCCAGAGGGACACGGTGGATGTGGTCACCTGCTCCCCACAGCCTCATGGGGAGGGGACAGCCAGGTCACCTCCTGCTCTTTGCTTTTTGATTCCAGCAATCTGGAAGCTTCTGCCATGCCCAGGCCTTCATGCCTGCCTCCATTTCCCCCAAGCCTGGTGTAGTTTACAAGAGCGTGCAGGGGACCACGATAAGGTGGGCTCTGCCCTTGTGCAGGACCCCAGAGCTCTCCTCACTCCCCCCTGCAGCAGCCCATGCATCAGCCCCATACAACCCTCTCTGCTGGGTCCCCAGCACGTGGAGATGTGCCCTGAGCATCTCACAGCCCAGGGAAGGGTCAGGAGGATGCAGGATTCCTGACCCAGCCTCTGGGAAGCGCTGCCTCCAGCCAGACTGGGCTGGAATCCTCCTTGCTGGATTTGAGCCCGCGTTGCTCTCTGCACCCGCCCTCCTCCCACGCACGGGGCTGGTGGCCAGCTCTTCCTGGGGTTATGGGCTCCAGCCAAGGGCCAGGAAATGTGGGTGCCATGGCCACCACCTCCTGCCCTGCCTGGGGCTCTGTCCAGGGGTGTAACCCTGGGGAAACCCTTCCTGGCGTGGGAGGTGATGGAGTCACTGCCCTGCTGGGGTGGTCAGGGTCATCCTGGAGTGACAGCACACGGGGGAGTGGCTTCCAGCTGACAGAGTGGGTTTACATGGGATATTGGGAGGAAATTCCTCCCTGTGAGGGTGGGCAGGCCCTGGCACAGGCTGCCCAGAGAAGCTGGGGCTGTCCCATCTCTGGAAGTGTCCAAGGCCAGGTTGGACAGGGCTGGGAGAAACCTGATTTACTGGAAAGTCTCCCTGCCATGGCAGGGGGTTGGAGATGCCTTTCAACCCAAGCCAGTCTGAGATTCTGTGATTTTATGAACTCTTTAAGCACCAGGGAGAGTGGGATGAATTGTTTCTATGCAGGGAAAACCTGGATTTAAACACTGCAGCACCACTGCCCCAGGATAGAGGGAGGAACTGGGCTGCTGTGGACAAACTGGCTCAGCAGTTGAGATGGGAAGCTGGCAGGGAAGGCACATGGCAGAATCCCTGCCCCAGCATCCCCCTCAGCCTTTCGTGCCCTCTCCAGCAGCACTGAGCCCCTGCTGGGCAGGTGATCCTGCCCTGGATTCCCTCTGGAAGCAGAATCAGCCCCCTCTGGAAGCAGAACCCTCCTGTCCCTGGGCTCCAAGAGAGCACTTGGTGCCCCACAGCACCAGGAGCAGGACAGGAACATCCCAAATCCTGCCAGACCCCTCATTCCCAACCTTGCCATGCCTTTCCACAGCAGGGCAACGTCCCCACTCCTACTCTGAATCACTCCTGCACATCCTGTGCCTCCACCCCAACACCCACATGCTCCCTCATTTGTGTCAGACAGCTCCAGGATGGGAATCCACAGGAAAATCCCTCTCTGTGAACAGGGAGCTGTGTCCTCACTCAGGGGAAGCAGCCAGGGCTCAGGCAGGGGCAGCTCCGAGCTGCTGGCATGTGACAAGAGGTCACCCATCCTGTCAGGGGACAGCCACAGAATCAGTCAGGCTGGAAAAGACCTCCAAGACCAGCAAGTCCCACCATGCCCACTGGACCATGTAACAAAGGGCGACGTCTGCTGGGGCTTTGGGCTCTTCCAGGGATGGTGACTCCATCCTGGTCAAGCAGTGCGAGCTCCTGACCACTCTTTCAGTGGAGAAGCTTCTCCAAATACCCAACCTGAATGTCCTCTGGAGTAACCTGAGAACTGCCATGTTTCTCTGACAAAAGGCAAAGCAAAAAACCCACTAATTTCCCTATTTCTCACAATAGGATGACTCTGACAGAACCAGCGCAGCCTTATTTGGGGTTACTGGCCCAGCCAAGGAGGAAGCCCACACCACAGGCACTGTCTTCTTCACTTGCACTGCATTTCACACCTCTGTTATGTCCCTACAGCAGGACCTGCCCCACTCCCAGGGGATCCCAGGGAACCAAATGGATCCAAATGGTGAGCAAGATGTCCTGCAGGTCCTCTGCTGCATGGGCTGAGGGTTCCAGAGACTCAGAGGGCTCTGAAGGAGAGCAGAGGGAATCTCCACAGGTATCCACAGGCCTTCAGCAGGTGTAGAGCACCAGAGGAAGGCACCAAGGGCTTGTACTGCTGCAGGTGGCATCCAAACCCCCAGGCAGGGACAGTGACAGCCCTGCACTGTGCTCCACTGTAGGAACATTGGGGGGTAGGGAGGTGGGGATGAACGGAGATGAGAGATCTCTGCAGCCAGGTCAGGAACTTGTGGTTTATTGCAAAGCACCTGGGTGCAGGGCCCTGCTGGGAGCTGCCAGCCACAGCTCAGAGCAGGCTGAGAGAGGAGAGGGGCAGAGAGGATGAGAGGGTAAGAGCGTGAGAGAGTAAGAGGGTAAGAGTGCAAAGTTCCCATTACAATACCATAAATCTTCTTCTGTGTTGAATATTCTAATTCTCACTAACCAATCTAGTACAAGATACAAATCCTACAGCATTTCCATACAGCCTATAAGAATCATTTCATTACCACACTGGGTTACATTTTAAACCCTAAAAACTCCTCTTTGGGCCCCTCCTGCCAAGCTGGCAGGGTCTGCTCTGAGCCTTGGGCCTGTCTGCAAGCAGAGGGTATTGTTTGATCCAAAGGGGATCACCTTCAGCTGGCCATGCCATTGTTTTCCAGTTGTTCAGTAACTGAGGGATCTCAAAGCTTGCTTTCCTTTCAATCTCACTTAGAGTTTCCATATTCTCAAAACCTTTTGCCAGGCAATCATATTTATAAGGCTTTCCTGTTTCATCTTCCCCAACACTCCACCCTGCAGAGCTCTGCACAGACCCCCCAAGCACAGAGGGGCCATCAGACTGCCAGGGGTGCTGCTGCCAGGCTCAGCAGAGCCCAGTTTGTGCTGCTTCAGGGGCACATTGACACTGGGGCTCCCATAGCAGCTGTGGCACAGCAAGGAGGGGGCAAGGGGACACCCCCTACAGCTGCTGCTGAAATCTCAGCACTAAATTATCTCTAAATTAGCCCTAAATTGATGACAAAGGCTGTTCAGTGACCCCCTGGCCCATCCCTTTCAGCTGCTGCAGGCAGAGTCCTGGCAGGACCATGGAGCAAACTCTGCCCAAAGCTTTCACTGCACTTTGAGTCCCCGGCCAGCACCGTGGGCACAGCCCTTGGGTGCAACGTCAGTGGTGCCAGACACCTCTGAGGAGGCACAGAAGGCTTGGGAAGCCCTTCAAGCAGCCCTTCCAGCAGTGTTTCAGCAGTGTCCCCCATAAACACCCCCAGCCTGTGCTGGGAGCTGCCTGTTCGTGCCGGGAGGTACTGGCCCCGTGCCCGGGGACAGGAGGGTGGTGCTGCACTTTCCCTGCCACAGAGCAGCTGCAGCCAAGCTGATTTCCCCACACTGACATCTCCACCCTGCGTGCTGCTGCCTCCTCACACTTCCCCAGGGCGTTTTTGCAGGGGGGTGGCAGGTGCTGTGGTTTTGGTGCTGTCCTAGAGAGGACAAATGATCTCCCTGGGCTGTCAGAGAACAGCGTGAGATGGAAAGGACCCACAGGGATCATGGATTGCAACCCCAAACCCTTAGCAGATCCCCCAACAACCCCACCCTGGGCATCCTGAGCTGGAATATCCACAGAGATCATTGATCCAGCTCATGGAACCCCCCATGGGCATCCTGAGCTGGAATATCCACAGAGATCATTGATCCAGCTCCTGGAACCCCCCAACAACACTGCAGGGATGGCCAGGGTGGGGTTGCTGGGGGGTCTGGGCAGGGACAGGGGCTGCATTCTCACAGAATCATGGAATGTGCTGAGCTGGAAGGGACCCACAGGGATGATCAATCCCAAACCCAAACCCTGCCCAGAGCCCCCAGCAACCCCAGCCTGGGCATCCCTGGAGCTCTGGCAGCCTCGGGGCCGTGCCCATTCCCTGGGCAGCCTGGGCAGTGCCAGCACCCTCTGGGGGAAGAACCTTGCCCTGAGCTCAGCCTGAGCTGCCCTGGCCCAGCTCCAGCCGTGCCCTGGCAGCTGTCCCTGGCCCAGAGCAGAGATGGGAGCTGCCCCTCCAATGCCCCTCAGGAGGAGCTCTAAGAAAGCCGTCACCTCCTCTGGAAGTGGCATTGATGCCTTTGGTTGCTGCTCTGTCCATCCAGCCTCCAGGACAGCGCTTTTAGCTCTCTCCTGCCAGGATTTCCATCAGCTGCCCTCAGGATCTCCCTTTTGGCTCTCTGTGGCCACGTCCTCACCTGCACGTGGTGAGAGGCCACTCCTGCAGACCCAGAGCACGGGGCTGGAGGTGCTGAGCAGAGTTCAAACCTCCCTCCACTCACACTCATTGATTCAGCTGGATGCCTCAGCTGGGCCTGGGGCTTTCACAGAGCAGAGGGATCCAGAGGAGGCCACATGGGCTGGAGTGTGTTCCACTGCATGGAGAGGCTGAGGCAATGATGTTTGCTCAGACTGGGGACCTCCACAGCCATCTACAAGGAGATCACCAAGAAGGCAGACCCCGGACCTCCACAGCTGTCCATCCAGAAGGATGAAGGCAGCAGAGATGAACCAGAACAACTTTGGCCTGGATATGGTGGGAATATTTCACCGTGGGGAAGGTCAAACCTGGCAGCAAGTTGCCCAGAGAGGCTGTGCAGCCTCTGTCCTTGGAGGCCTTCAGGACCTGACTGATCATGGTGAAAAATCCCTGAGCAGCCTGCTCTGATCCTGCTTGGAGCAGAAGGCTGAACAAGAGACCTTCAGAGTCCTCCACCCTCAGTTTTCCTGTCGTACTGTGCTGCTGCAGGTGGGGTGGTGTTCTCTCTCTCTCTGTATAGTTTTCCCCTTATTACATCTTCTGTCTGAATTCCTTAAAAAGCCATTTCACTGTTGAAGGAATGTCTTGGGAATGGCTTTGCGCTCTCACTTCAGGAGCATTCGAGATTGTTTCCATTTTCTGGTGGCTTGGGGGATTTTTCACACCCATGATTGATAGCGTGCCACATGCAGCAGCTACACGAGCACTTAAGTTGCAAAGCAAAGCAACTCCAACCCACAGAAATGCCACAAGTGACACAGTCCACAAAACCATAACTGTGCCTTCTTATCCATATTCAGGCTGCAGGGTATTTAATTACGAGATCCCAGATTATCAGCACGCACTCCTGCCTGGTTCAGTGGAGGAGGAGTGATGTGTCTGGAATGACAAAGCTGTTCAACACTTTCTTTTCCTTGTGCTTCCCAGTGAATCACAGAATCCTGCACGCCCAAACCTTGATAGAACCCAAGCTGGAGCTGGGCCAGGCTGGAGCTCAGGGCAAGGTTCTTCCCCCAGAGGGTGCTGGCACTGCCCAGGCTGCCCAGGGAATGGGCACGGCCCCGAGGCTGCCAGAGCTCCAGGGATGCCCAGGCTGGGGTTGCTGGGGGCTCTGGGCAGGGTTTGGGTTTGGGATTGATCATCCCTGTGGGTCCCTTCCAGCTCAGCACATTCCATGATTCTGTGAGAGTGAGGGATGGGGGAGATGAGGGATGGGGGAGAAATTTGGGCAGCGCTGCAGGGATGGCCAGGGTGGAGGTGTTGGGGGGGTCTGGGCAGGGCCAGGGGCTGCACTGGATGATCCTTGGGGTCCCTCCTAGCTCAGGATGTTCCATTTTTCTGTCCAGTTCTATTCCACCCTTGTGCTGAGCCAGGCACAAGGATCCTGTGTCACTCTTGGCCTGAGCAAGGCAGGAACCCCCAGCTCTGTGCTGACAGGGAAAGCCATCAAACATGCCAGAGTTATTTCTGCCTTCCTCCATGCAGCTCTGCTCTTCTCACCTCTGCTCCACCTGCCCATCTTCCTCTAGAAAACAAGTCTTTAACCCCAGGGACAGGTCCTGGGAAGCTCCAGGCAGAGAGACCCAGGGCTGCAGGGCAGTGCTGGGTGCGAATGAGTGGGCAGAGGGGATGCAGAGCAGTCCTGCCCACTGGGTTCGTGGTGCCCAGCCCCTGCCCAGCCTGGCACTGCCATCTCTTGGCCTCTGGGCTCACAGAGGGGACCCGGCGCAGCTGCAGCCGAGGGTGTGGATCAGACCCTGCTGTTCCCGGGGCAGAGCTGGCAGTGATGCCAGGGCATCACTTAGAAAATGAAATTTTAGAAAATGAATTTTTAACTCCAGGGACAGGTCCTGGGAAGCTCCTTGGCAGAGAGGACCAGGGCTGCAGGGCAGTGCTGGGTGTGGATGAGCAGGCAGAGGGATGCAGAGCAGTCTGACCCAGTGGGCAGAGGGATGCAGAGCAGTCCTGCCCAGCGGGTCAGTGCCCAGCCTGGCACTGCCATCCCTTGGCCTCTGGGCTCACAGAGGGCACAGCTGCAGATGAGGGTGTGGGTCAGCCCCTGCTGTTCCCTGGCTAGAGCAGAGCCTGTCCCGGGGCAGAGCTGGCAGCGGTGCCAGGGCTGTGCAGCTGCCTGGCACCCGCTGGCCATGCTGGGAGCGTGGGACACACGTCCTGCGGGGCTGGCACAGCGCCTGGCAGGCCAGCTCAGGGCAGCAGCCAGCTGTCTGCTCCCAGCCAGGAGCGGGCAGGGAGCTGGCTGCACTCCACTGGCACAGAGGCAATTGAAAAATCGCTGGAAGGATTCCACTGAAGGGGGAAAAAAATTAAAAAAAAAAAAAAAAGGTGTCAGTGAAAACTTGTTTAGCCAAACGGGCTTCCCTGGCACGAGGCTGGGGCTGGGCACCTCCCCTCTTTGCCAGGGTCCCTGTGCCAGGCGGGCAGGCACAGGCAGGGAGCAGAGGGAGCTGGCACTGGCAGAGCTGTGGGATCCAGGCAGCTCCCCACAGCAGGGACAGAGGGCCACAGGACAGCCTGCTCTGCCACTGACTGATTGTTATTTATTTTTTATTAAGTGCAAGTGTTTCCTAGTGCTCAGCATCACCCTGGGAGCAAAGGTGGAGGAAGGGGAAGGTTCTTCCCAAGAGCTTCTCCCTCTCTGTGCACACGCACTGCCTGTCCTGCCCTGTGTGCCCAGGGAGCAGAAGAATGCAGCAGACTTGCTGCCTGTGTGCCCACTCTGCCCTACCCTGTGTGCCCACCCTGTCCTGCTCACCTGCCCTGTGTGCCCACCCTGCCCTGCTCGGTGGGCCCACCCTGCCTTGTGTGCCCACCCTGCCCTACCCTGTGTGCCCACCCCACCCTACCCTGTGTGCCCACCCTGTCCTGTGTGCCCACCCTGTCCTGCTCACCTGCCTGTGTGCCCACCCTGCCCTGCTCTGTGGGCCCACCCTGCCTTGTGTGCCCACCCTGTCCTACCCTGTGTGCCCGCCCTGTCCTGTGTGCCCACCCTGTCCTGTGTGCCCACCCTGCCCTGCTCTGTGTGCTCACCCTGTCCTGTGTGCCCATTCTGCCCTGTTCTGTGTGCCCACCCTGCCCTGCCCTGTGTTCCCACCCTGCTCTGCCCACCTGCCCAGCTCAGTGAGGGACTCCCAGCACCACCAGGAACCACAGCACTCACTGCTGTGCCCCCAGAATCACACACCCCCAAACCTGGTTGGATGACAGGTCCTTTCCAGAGTCCTTTCTGGGGGTCACCCAGCATGGGGTCAGCATGAAGAGGGCTCCAGCTCCTGTTCTGTGGGGCTCAGAGCCAGCCCAGCCCTCCAGGCTGATCAGGATTGAGAATTCTCTTGGTTGTCACTGGGTTGTACCCACAGCAGCTGGGCTGGGTCCCTCCATGAGGAGCCACTGGGGTTTTCCTGTGTGCATGGGGAGGGGTCTCCTACCCATCCCCTCATGTAGGACACCATGTCCTGGGGATGCTCCCACACAAGGTGCTCAGGTGTCTTCTGAGGCCCGGAAAAACACCAGTGTGGTTTTGGTAGCCCGATTTTGTAGCCAAATTTTATATAGCAATTTTATATAGCCCAATTTTACATAGCAATAGGCCAATTTTGTACCCAAATTTTACATAGCAATTCTATATCCCAATTCTGTACCCAGATTTTGTAGCCCAATTTTATGTAGAAATTTCATAGCCCAATTTTTGTAGGAAACCCAGATTTTGTAGGAAGGTTTCATAGCCCAATTTTATATAGCAATTTTATAGCCCAATTTTGTACCCAGATTTTGTAGCCCAATATTGTAACCCAATTTTCCATAGCAATTCTATAGCCCAATTCGGTACCCAGATTTTGTAGCCCAATTTTATATAGCAATTTTATCGCCAAATTTTATACCCAGATTTTGTAGCCCAATCTTGTAGCCCAATTTTATACAGCAATTCTATAGCCCAATTTTGTCCCCAGATTTTGGAGCCCAATTTTATATAGCAATTTTATAGCCTAATTCTGTACCCAGATTTTGTAGCCCAATTTTGTAGCCAAATTTTATACAGAAATTTTGTAGCCCAATTTTACATAGCAATTCTATAGCCCAATCCTGTACCCACATTTTGTAGCCCAATTTTGTAGCCCAATTTTATATAGAAACTTTATAGCCCAATTCTGTACCCAGATTTTGTAGCCCAATTTCATATAACAGCTTTATAGCCCAATTCTATACCCAGATTTTGTAGCCCAATTTTGTAGCCCAATTTTACATAGAAATTTTATAGCCCAATTCTGTATCCGTATTTTGTAGCCCAATTTTGTACCCAGATTTTGTAGCCCAATTTTACATAGAAATTTTATAACCCAATTTTGTACTCACATTTTGTAGCTCAATTTTATACAGCAATACTATGGCCCAATTTTGTACCCACACTTCGTAGCCCAATTTCGTAGCCCAGTCCATCACTCCTGCCCTGGATTTATCCTGGTAGCTCCCTGCTTCATCCCCCACCCCGAACCTGCAGGGCTTTCACCTCCCTGCTAGCAAAGGCCACATCCTTGAGCAGTGCAGGCTCCAGCTGCTTGCCAGAGCCCTCACCCCCTGCGCCCCTGCCCCAGGCTGGCACTTCTGGCCAGGGCTGGATCAGCCAAGCAGATGGGCTCAGATGGCAGCAGCCAGGAGGGCACGGAAATCCTTGTCACATTTGCAGGACAGGATTCCTGTCAGCGTGGCTCCGTCTGGCTGGGCATGTTCTGCAGGCAGGGGAATGCTCAGCTGCTAATCCGTGTAATCCTGCTCTAGGCTGGATTCGTTTTAAAAAATAAATAAATGGCTGAGAGCAGTTTTTGGAGCATCTGACTCAAGGGCTGCTGATGGTGAGAGGCAGAACCACAGGAGTCTTGTTTACATTGATTTCCATGGACTGGGCTGCTTGGATCAGGGAATTAAAGGACTGCGAGGTGAGGGTAACCTGCAATCAGGTGAGGGCATCCCAGCTGGCACATGGATGTAAAATCTGATTGCCACTTGCCTGGGCTTTAACCTGTTTGCTGCACCATTTTTATGTTCACATCCAGAGCTCAGGAATGCATACAAATGAAACAGGCTGCTGGGTCCAGTCTTGGAAATTTTGGCCAAAGAACAGAGTGACACTGGAATAAAACACCCAACCCATATCCTGCACAGGAGCCTCCTGTTTGCCCCATGGTGCAGCACTGGGCATTCAGCAAATCTGGGTGCTGGAGCACCTCCCCAGCATGGCAGGAACATGTGGAAAGCAGCCATCTGGAAGTGTCAAGGAATGATTTCTCACCCTGGCAGCGTTGGACAAGCACTGGGGTGACCCAGGCAGCCACCTCAGAGGTGTCAGCTCCCTTCTCCTGAGGCAGGACCTGCTCTTGTCATGGTCTGCCTGGTGTCAGCCACTTCCCCACCCCAGGATGACCTCGGGAAGGGCAGCACCTAGTCTGGCTGATCTGTGTTAAAGAAAATAATGCATCATCTCCAAAGCAACTTTGCTTTACTCCCAGGGGAGAGGCGGCCGTGGTCGCCAGGAGGAGCCAGGGCCTGAAGGGACTTGTCCCCATCAGACACCTGCAGCTGAAAGCCAAGTTTCTGTGATGATCCAGGGCCAGATTCACAGCAGCAGCGGAGACACACACACCCCAGCCTGCTGAAACTGGCAGGAGGCTGGAGCCAAGAGCTCCTTGCAGAAATTCACCCATGGCTGTGGCAGCCACAGATGATCTGGGTTCTCTGCCCCATCCCCAGGTGCTATTCCATGTCTGCAGGTGCCCAGGTGCTCTGCCCTGTTCTCCAGGTGCCCAGGTGCTCTGCCCCGTATCCAGGTGCTCTGCCCTGTCTCCAGGTGCTCTGCCCTGTCTGCAGGTGCCCAGGTGCTTTCCCTTGTCTCCAGATGCCCAGGTGCTCTGTCCTGTCTCCAGATGCCCAGGTGTTCTGCCCATCTCTGCAGGTTCCTGAGTGTTCTGCCCGTGTGTCTCCAGTTGCTCTGCCCTGTTCTCCAGGTGCCCAGGTGCTCTGCCAGTGCCCATGTCCACCCATCCCCAGTGTGGGAAATGCCTGACCCAGATTCAGGCCTCATTAGCAAGTCGAGTTGCTCATGAAAAGCAGGTTCGTGGTGCTGCCTGTGACCATGAGTAACTCCTGGTGGTTGCACAAGCCCTGCCTGTGCCATCTCGCTCCCCTTCCCACCCTGACGAAACCCAAAGCCTGGGCATCACCCCTGGCTGCTGCTGGCAGCTCCCCGTGGCATGTGGGTAATGCCAGACTGAAGACACCTGCAGGACTGGGGCCACTAGTTCTGCCAGGTCAGGAGAACCTGTTTTCCTGCTGAAATATCCTTACTTTGTAAGGAAAGAAGGGCTGGCTCTGAACACTGCTCAGCAGAGCCCACAGATGGGCCCTGGAGCTGTTTGGCTTCATGTGCTGGAAGAGGAGGCAGCTGGAGGAGCTTCAGCTCTCTTATCAGCTCTTGGCTGCACAGGTTCTTCTTCCCCCACCACTGGCAGTTTTGGAATTACATCCCATGTTTATTTTGGTTTGGAAAGCCAGGTGTCTGCTAAGGAAGGCAGGAGCCTCCCCTGAAACAGAGAATGTAAACCCTCCCCACCCCTCTGAATTGCTATAAATTTTAAAATAAGGGGCTCTCAGGCAGAAATATGGGAGCTGGAAATAACAGTTCTTTAATAAGGAAGAAAAAAAAATAAAAGGATGAAATAAACAATGCAGTGAACTAAACCAACACTGCCAGAGTCAGAACCCAACCTGACACCCTGTGGGTCAGGCTGTTGGCAGCAGTCCCATTGGAATTGTGGCTCAGCCCTCCTGCAGTGTCAGGGCTGGTTCTGCTGGAGCAGGGATCCTGGAGAAAGGTGCAGTCTCTTCCTCTGAAGATCCAGGGGCAGAGGCAGCTGCTGTTCCTCTGGGCAATCCAGTGCAGAAGCCGTGCTGGTGTTCCAGAATCTCCAGATTCTATCCGGGTAGGAATGCTTGGCTCCTCCCTCTGGGCTCACATCTCCCAATGGGATGCTGTAGTTCTTATCAGCCATGCAGGGACATTCAATAGCTGTTATCAGCAGGTGTCCCCTCCCAAGGGAGGTGTGAATGTGGTCACTCAAAGAGAAAGATAAAGCAAACTGCCTGCTTGACAAAGGTAATTGGCCATACAGATGGCAATTGAAAACAACTTGCATTGCAATCTTGGTTATGGGGAAAGAGAGGAGAGCCTGGAGGAGGACAAGGCAGTGCCAGGGTACCCATTGGTGTCTGGCACATGGGAGAAGTGGGGGGGGTATAGGAGGATGGAGAACCTGCCCCGTTGGGAGTTTCCCCTGAGTCCTGGCCAAATAAAATCTCACAGGAATCAGCCTTGTTGGTGCCAGAGGTGAGAACATCTCTGCTTGCTTTGGACACCTATGACTGGCCTGCAAAGCAAAGAGCTGGCAGGAACGGGGTGTCCTGCTCAGATGGGGAAGAGGCAGCCCCAAGGGCAGGCTTGGTGGCCACAGCACTGCCAGCCCCCTGTGTGTGTGCAGGGACACTGCCAGCCTGCAGCCCCACATTTCACAGAGAGAAGCAAGGCACAATTCTTCCCAAGGACATTTCTGGGTTTCACATTCTCTGAACCTCAGAGAAAGGAAAAACAATTCTTTTCATTGGCTGTGCCAGTGTTTGTGCAAAAGTAGAATGCAATATGGAGATTGTTCACCCACAGTGGTTGTTCCACGCAGTGATGGTGTTTTGGTTCCTTGGCCTGTCATGACCAAGTGTGTAGCCCCACATTTCTCTTCACAGAGAAAAGCAAGGCACAATTCTTCCCAAGAATATTCTTATCTCATTTGCTGTGCCTTTGTGCAAAAGAATGCAATGTGGAGATTGTTCACCCACAGTGATTGTTCCACACAGTGATGGTGTTTTGGTTCCTTGGCCTGTCAGGGCCAGGTGTGTGTGTGTGTGTCAGGACTGTTGGGTGACAGTCACGAGATTCTGTGCAGTGTGTGCAGAGCTGAGTGCTTGGCAGATTCAGTTTAGATGTAATGTAATATAGTGTAATATAATATAGAAAATATAGTATAATAAAGTAATTAATTAGCCTTCTGATATCAATGGAGTCAGATCCATCATTCTCTCCCCTCATTGGGGTTCCCTGCAAAGTCAATACCAGCCCCAGGCTGCTGAGCTGATGCCTCCTGCTTGTAAGACTGGCACAGGCTGACAGGTCCTTGTCCCTCATTAATGAAGAAGTCACTGGATTGCCACCAGGATCAGCAAATTGCATTAATTACTCACAGTGCACAGGGTCAGCAACACAGAGGCCCAGGCCTCCCAGCCCCAGGGTGGCTCTGGCTGCCCCGAGCCCCTTGGAGCACTGAACTGCAGAATCACTGGGTGGATTGGGTTAGAAAGGACCTTAAACCCCATCCTGCTCCAGCAGCCCACACATCTCCCTGCACTGCCATGACCTAGGCTTTCTGAAGGCCCAGGAAGATGCTGGACATGCCCAGGGAGCCCTGGGTCACCACTGAGGGTGTAAGGGATGAGCAGAGTGATGCAGTCACACAGCAGGGAGGGAGTGTGGTAGCCCTGTGCTTGCTGGAGCATGTGGGAACCACCATGAGCATTCCTCTGAGGCCCCCCATGTCCTTCCCAAACAGTTGCAAGACACTCAAGGGAAAGGATTTTTGCTGGTCCATCTTGCAGATGAAGTTTGGCAGAAGTGTCTTGTGGCAGGTGAGTGGCCAAGCACATCTTCCATCACCTCGTCCTTGCTGGACCAGGGCCTTGGTGATGTCCTTGCTCATCACCTCTGGGAGGGATCAGAGCCCACAGCTGTGGAACCACAGAGCACTGCTCCTGTCTCACACAGAACCATCTCACCACACACACAGGAAACACTCAAAAAAAAAAAAAAAAAAAAAAAAAAAAAAAAAAAAAAAAAAAAAAAAAAAAAAAAAAAAAACCCACAACAAAATCTGAGCCACCTGAAGCTTGGCAGAAGTGTCTTGTGGCAGGTGAGTGGCCAAGCACATCTTCCATCACCCTGTCCTTGCTGGGCAAAGACCTCATCACGTGTGGGAGGGATCAGAGCCCACAGCTGTGGGAACACAGAGCAACAGAGCACTGCTCCTGTCTCGCGCAGAGCCACCTCACTACACACACACAGAAAACACTCAAAAAAACAAAAAAAAAAAAACCCCCAAAAAAAAAAAACCC
>VZSU01001429.1:37120-64079 GCA_013398715.1 Nesospiza acunhae | reverse complement strand
CCATTGGAATTGTGGCTCAGCCCTCCTGCAGTGTCAGGGCTGGTTCTGCTGGAGCAGGGATCCTGGAGAAAGGTGCAGTCTCTTCCTCTGAAGATCCAGGGGCAGAGGCAGCTGCTGTTCCTCTGGGCAATCCAGTGCAGAAGCCGTGCTGGTGTTCCAGAATCTCCAGATTCTATCCGGGTAGGAATGCTTGGCTCCTCCCTCTGGGCTCACATCTCCCAGTGGGATGCTGTAGTTCTTATCAGCCATGCAGGGACATTCAATAGCTGTTATCAGCAGATGTCCCCTCCCCACGGAGGAGTGGGTGTGAACACTCAGAGAGAGAGATAAGGCAAACTGCCCACTTGACAAAAGATAATCTGCCATACAGATGGTAATAGAAAACATCTTGCATTGCAATCCAGGACAGCCAGAAATTTGGGAATTCTCAGCCTTCTGACTTCCCAGGCTTCTGTCTGCCCATGCCACCAGAGCCAGCTGTGGGGTTTGTGGCAGCCTCAGCTCAGCAGGCTCCAGCTCCTGGTTTTATCTGATTCCATGAGGAGCACCTTTTATCAGCCACGGAATCACATAATATCCAAATATCTCAGTATATGAGCTCCAGGAGGAGCTCAGACCTGTGGCCACATCTCTGATCCTTCCCAGCCCCTCCTGGTGTCCATCCCATCCTTCCATCCCTCCCCTCCTGCTCTCCATCCCCTCACACTCTCCACTCCTGGCAGACAGGGACAGCCCTCAAAGCACAAGTGGCACAAGGACTGGGAAGAGCTCCTGGGCTGGCAAAGTGAAGAGGTTTTAGAGGTCTATTAGGACCAGCAGAAAGCCCAGCAATGGCAAAGGGTGCTGCTCCACAGAGATGGTGAAATTGCTCATAACGAGGCAGGAGAGGCAGATGTGAGCAGGGAGCATTTGAGCATTTCTGCTCCGTGTGGTTGGGAGAAAGCACTTCCAACAGGCAAGGACAATGAAGGGCTCTTCAGGCTCTTGGTACCTAAGGAGAATGTCAAACAACATCTACATGGGACAAACATTTTCAAATCACCCTAAAAATAATAGTAATCTCAATCATCAGCCTAATTTCACATGTCAAGAGTCTGAAAAGAGCTGGCTGAGGGTTTCTGCAGCCCTGCACAGTCAGTGCTAAATTATTTTATGACCACAGAAATGAGGTGCAGGTCTAAAGCTCAGACCCCACAAGCACCACAAGAGCCCAGAGGAGGCTCCTGAGCTGCAGGAGTGATAAGTTACTGAGATTGGTGTGAACTGCCTGAGTGGATGCCTGTGTCCCCTGGCCAGCCACCATTCCTCCACAGCTACCCTCAAACCTGATGCTGGATTTGGGGTTTTACACCCTGCAGACAACTGGCAGAGCTCTCTGGGGAATGCCCAGATGGTCCAGAGAGGATGGGCAGACAGCTCCACTTGGGCTGGGACTGTTTGTCCCCAACCCTCCCAAGGTTGCTGAGTTCATCCCAGGTGTGGCCATGGGATGGTCCAAGAGGGGAGGAGGTGATGGGAGCTGGGCCTACCCCAGGCTCCCCAGTCAGGGGCACAGAGAGAAGGGGAAAGGGTGAATGCCACATCCTAGGGCAGGGCCAGCCACCAGAGAAGCATCTCATCCAGCTCTGGTAGCTTCCTCTCTGTGGTGGCCCATGCTGATCCAGGCGAGGGGATGGGGCACAAAACCCCTGAGGCTGTGGAATGGGCAGAGGACAGACCCTTTCTCCTGCCAGAGAAGCCTCAGGAGCTGCAAGGGAAGGGGCTCAGAGCCCCATGGCGGGTGCTGGGCCCCCTCCCCACCTCAGACAGGGCAGGGAGAAACTCCTGGGATGGATCCAGAGGGAGCAGCCCTGAGAGAAGGATTTGGGGGTGGTGGTGGTGGTGGGTGAAATTGGACACGACAAGCTGGGATTTCTCACTCAGCAATGAATGATTTTTGAGACCTGCAAATCCTTCTGCTGGATGTTAAGAGCAGCTCTAACCCCCTGCCAGGCTGGGAACGTTTGGTGTGGGGCTCAGGGGGTGCTGGACACAGCAGGACAGGCTGGGGACACAGGGCAGGGACAGGACAGCAACTCCAGGTCCTGGGGGGGTAAAAGTCACATTAATCCCTTTTCTGACCCAGAGATGGGGCAACTGAGAGGTGTTTTAAAAACTTTTATTCCATTTTCATTCTCATGAGAAGGGTGAGACAATACAGATGTTATAATTCACGCTATAACAATCAGAAGCCAATTATTTCCTAATTACAGTAGACTATAAGTGTTTCTTGGCCCACCATGCTGTGGATGCAGAGGTAAAACTGGGAATATTGGAAAATCCAGACTGTGCATAGCCCCCTCCCCATGGGAACCACTCAGGTTTAACAAGGCCAAGTCTGGTGCTACCCTTGAGAGCTGGAGGGACTGGGATGGAGCTGGAGGGGCAGGGATGGAGCTGGAGGGGCTGGGATGGAGCTGGAGGGGCTGGGATGGAGCTGGAGTAGTGGAGATGGAGCTGGAGTAGCAGAGAGGGAGCTGGAGTAGCAGAGAGGGAGCTGGAGTAGCAGAGAGGGAGCTGGAGTAGCAGAGAGGGAGCTGGAGGGGCAGGAATGGAGCTGGAGGGGCAGGAATGGAGCTGGAGGGGCAGGAATGGAGCTGGAGGGGCAGGATGGAGCTGCAGGGGCTGGGATGGAGCTGCAGGGGCTGGGATGGAGCTGCAGGGGCTGGGATGGAGCTGCAGGGGCTGGGATGGAGCTGCAGGGGCTGGGATGGAGCTGCAGGGGCTGGGATGGAGCTGCACCTTGCCTCCCCTCTCCCACAAGTTGCCCAGGGGCTCCCAAGACGCCTCCTGCCCCCGAGCCCAGACCTGTTGCAGGGCAGAAGGGGCTCCAGGGCAGCAAGCAGCCCGAGGCAGGATCAGGGCAGGGAGCAGCTCCCAGCCTCCCAGCCTTGGGTGTTTTTATCTTTTTCCAACCTGCCTGTTTCCCAGCTCTTTCCCCTCAGGGCAACTTCCTCTTCTGGGGAGGTGTGAGGGCAGCAGCTGCCAGCCCCACACCACAAACCACCCTCCATCCCTGAGCAAAGGGCCCAGAGCTTCCAGCACACCCCTGGTAATTACCTCAGCACACACCTTGGCTTTAAGCACACGGTTAGGAGCAGATCAGTGTGAGACATCTCCTTAAGCCTCACCTGGGAATCGCTGCTATCACCCAGCCCAAGATGATTTACTCTGATCTGCACTATTGATTTTATGGTGGGAAATGTGGTGATGCCTAGAGAGAGAGAGTGAGACAGAGGTTTGACTTATGTGAGCATGTGGGGAAGGCTCCAGTCCTCACCACAGAGCCTGCCTTTTCTGCATCTGTACCAGAATTATTTGTAGTGTTTTATGCACCCATCTGCTCCCTGCATGCTCTCTATAAATCTCACTGGCTCTCTCACACACACACATGTTTGCTTTCCATGTAGATTACTTATGATGAGAGTCTAATTAGACCCGGGGAAGCCTGCCTACAGAGCGAGCCTGGGGAGAGCTTAATTAAAGTCAATGGAGAAAATTATAGGGGAAAAAAAAAAATAGGGCAGCAAGGAAAAATATCAAGAAAGAAACCAAGGGGGAAAAAAAAGAGGCAGGGAAGCAACAGCACCAGTGAGGGAGTGTGTGAGGCTGCCAGGCTTCTGGGAAAGCCACCCTGAGCAGCAGCATCAGGGGCAGGACGTGGTGCTGGGGTCTGGGGGGTGTTTGTGGGTCAGGAGTGGGGCTGATGACAAGGTGGGTGGGTGACACAGCCCTCTGCACGGGGCTGAGCAGGGATCCTGCCCTCCTCCTGGGATGGATGCTGAGGGTGCATGAGAGGATGCTCAGGGCTCTCCATCCTCTCCGTGTGTGCCTTGAGCTGTCCTGGTGTCACCCACACCCCAGATCTGTGAGCTGGGCTGGCAGGAATTGAGCAGGGGTGGCAGACAGGAGGTGAGCAGGGATGGAAGACAGGAAGTGAGCAGGGGTGTCCGGGAAGCAACAGCACCAGTGATGGAGTGTGTGAGGCTGCCAGGCTTCTGGGAAAGCCACCCTGAGCAGCAGCATCAGGGGCAGGACGTGGTGCTGGGGTCTGGAGAGCTTGAGGTGTTTGTGGGGCCTTGGTGAGCAGGGGTGGAAGGCAGGAGGAGAGCAGGGGTGCCCAGGTCTGGCTCCTCTCTGTGTCCATCCCCCAGGGCCCCACTCTCATTCTCACACAGGAATTTGTGGGAGGTGAGTGATGGAGAGCCCAGCCTGGGAGGGCAGCAGGGATTTCAGGGATTTCAGAGGGCAGGACACTGTTCTCCCCCAGCACTGTGGAGCCCAGGGACACCTGGCATCTCTTTTACAAAGTCTTGATTTAAAGACCACAAATGATGGAGAATCCACCACATCTCTTAGCAAATTGCTCCAATAGTTAATTATACTCCCTGCTTAAAAGATGCATCTTATTTCCAATTTAGGTTTTTCTAGCTTCAGCTTCCAGCCAATGAATCTCATTACATTTTTTATCTGCTAGATTAAAAACCCCTCCATTATCAGAAATCTCCTCCCTCCATAAGTATTTATAGACTATGATCAAGTTGCCTCTTAACCTCCCCTTGATAAAGTAAATAAACTGAGCCTCTCCATCTCTCCCAGCCAGCCAGGCCTTGCACAATTCCACCCATTCCGGCTTTTCCCTGAGCCCCGCACCATCCTGGGCCAAATTCCTGGGGCTGGGCAGGTGAGAGGGGCTGTCCTGGGCTGGGACATGTGGCAGAGCAAGGGTTTGGTGTGGGGGAGATGCACTCTGTGCTCAGGGTGGTGCCAGCACCGAGGAGATCCCACAGGGGGCACAGAGGGGACAGGAGTGGGGAGATGCAGCCCCACATTTCTCTTCACTGGGAAAAGCAAGGCACAATTCTTCCTAAGGATATTTCTGGGTTTCACATTCTCTGAACCTCAGAGAAAGGAAAAACAATTCTTATCATTTGCTGTGCTGTGTTTGTGAAAAAGTAGAATGCAATATGGAGATTGTTCACCCACAGTGATGGTGATTGGGTTCCTTGGCCTGTCAGGGCCAGGTGTGTAGCCCCACATTTCTCTTCACAGAGAAAAGCAAGGCACAATTCTTCCCAAGAATATTCCTATCTCATTTGCTGTGCCTATGTTTGTTCAAAAGGGGAAGGTAATATGGAGATTTTTTACCCACAGTGATGGTGTTTTGGTTCCTTGGCCTGTCAGGGCCAGGTGTGTGTGTGTGTGTCAGGACTGTTGGGTGACAGTCACGAGATTCTGTGCAGTGTGTGCAGAGCTGAGTGCTTGGCAGATTCAGTTTAGATGTAGTGTAATATAGTGTAATATAGTATAGAATTATATAGTATAATAAAGTAATTAATTAGCCTTCTGATAAGATGGAGTCAGATCCATCATTCTCTCCCCTCATTGGGCGTTCCCTGTTAATGCTACAGGGAGAAGCAGCTGGGAATCTTGGGGTCATTGGGGTTGAGAAAGGCCTCCAGGAATGTCAAGTCCTGCCTTCATGGCAGGATCCCACCATGCCACTAAACCATGTCATGGAGCTGCTTGGGGTTTGAGCACTTCCAGGGATGGAGACTCCAGCACTGCCCTGGGCAGCCCCTTCCAATGCTTGACTGTCACAGACATCTTTTATGGAAAATCCTTTCCTTAGAATTTTTCCTCCTGAGAAGCTGAGAGGCCTCAGGAACAAAATGCAAACAATGGTTATCTGCTGCTGTGGAATGCAACAGGTGCAGCTGTGATTGGTCCATCTTGGATGTTTCTAATTAATGGCCAATCACAGCCCAGCTGGCTCGGATAGAGAATCCGAGCCACAAACCTTTGTTATCATTCCTTCTTATTCTATTCTTAGTTAGCCTTCTGATTAAATCCTTTCTTCTATTCTTTTAGTATACTTTTAATGTAATTTATATCATAAAATAATAAATCAGCCTTCTGAAACATGGAGTCAGATCCTTGTCTCTTCCCTCATCCTAAGACCCCTGTGAACACCATCACACTTGGCCACTCCCTAAGTAAATAAACCTTTCCTGAATCCAGCCTGAATCTCCTGAGCTGCCACTTGAGGCTGTTTCCTTTCACCCACTTGTTCCCTGGGAGCAGAGCCATGGAATTTTTCAGGTTGGGAGAGACCTTTAAGATTGAGATCAGCTGTTCTCCAGCACTGCCATGTCCTGTCATTAACCCAGGTTAGCTGCCACATCCAGACTTCTTAAATTCCTCCAGGGATGGGGACTCCACCACTGCCCTGGGCTGCTGTGCCTGGGCTTGATCATCCTCTCAGTGAAGGAATTTTTGGTAATATTCAGTCTCATCCTCACCCAGCAGAACTTGAGGCCGTTCCCTCTGCTCCTGTCCCTGTTCCCTGGAGCACAGCCCGACCCCCCCGGCTGTGCCCTCCTGGCAGGAGCTGTGCAGAGCCACAAGGGCCCCCTGAGCCTCCTTTGCTCCAGGCTCAGCCCCTTCCCAGCTCCCTCAGCCTCTCCTGGGGCTCCAGCCCCTTCCCAGCTCCATTCCCTGCCCTGGACATGCTCCAGCATTCCAATGTCTGTCTTATGAGGAGCACAAAGCTGACCCCCAGAATCTGAGGAGGGACTCACTGGTAAAGAGGGAAACCAGGAGAAGAGCGAGGTTTGATGCAGGGAGAACATCCTGGCAGCTGGGCAGGGCTGAGGGCAGCAGCATTGTGGGGACAGGACCTGCAGCATCAGAGTGCAAAGCTGGGGGTGATGCTGCTGCACCAAAATCGCTCAGCAGGGAGAGCTGGGCAGGAACATCTGTGCAGGCAGCAGGGAAGGAGCAGAATGACCCACAGGGACAGGTCTGGGGGCTCTGGCAGCTCTCAGAGAGGGTCAGCCCAAGTTCAGGGTGATCTGTGCCCCTCTCAGAAGGTGCAGCCTGGGAAACAGTGGAGACTTCACCTGAGTGAGGGTGGGAACACCCGGAGAAGCTGAGCTGGGAAATCTCCTCTGTTTTGGGTCTGTGCTGAGCTCCCCCAGGACTGTCCAGTCTGGGATAATTTGGCAGCAGTAGTGCAGACATCCCTTCAGGCAGCTGCTTGTCCTGCAGTCGTGCTGGCAAGCACAGCTGAGCTTCCTTCCAAGGCACAGAGGCCTTGGGTGATCAGTGTGTGCTTCAGAGGGCTGCTCCAGCCCCAGAGCCTGATCTGACCTGGCTGGGAGTGGGGCAGGATGGGCTGCATCATTATGGGGTGCCAAAGAGACACCCCCCAGCAATGGGACCCAAAATCCCTCAAATTGGGACCCCAAAATTCCCAAATTCAGACCCCAAAATCCCCAAATCAAGACCCCAAATGAGACCTCAAACCCCACAAGAATGGGACCCCCAAACCCCCAAACTGGGACCCCAAAAATCCCCTAAATGGGACCCCCACAAGAATGGGACCCCAAAACCTCCAGAAAGGGACCCCAAAGTCCCCAAACTGGGACCCAAAATCCCCCAGATGGGACCCCAAAATACCCCAAAATCAGACCCCAAAATCCTCAAATCAGGGTCCCAAAAATCCCCCAAATGTAACCCCAAACCCCACAAGAATGGGACCCCAAAAATTCCCTAAATGGGACCCCCACAAGAACAGGACCCAAAAACCTCCAGAAAGGGACCCCAAAGTCCCCAAACTGGGACCCAAAATCCCCCAGATGGGACCTCAAAACCCGCCAAATTCAGAATCCTCAAAAATCCCCTCAATGGGACTCCCCTAAATGCCCTCACAATTGGCTTTGGCAGTGCCATCACATTTCTCCCACTGCTGGGCACCTCCTGGATCAGCAATGAGTCCTTGGGGTCACTCCTCGGCAGGAGCTGTACCCAAAATTCTGGGACCTGATGGAGACATTGCAGCCTGTGTAGGGTGGGAGCTGCTTCCCATGGCCTGCAGCCCTCAGGGCTTGTGTCGCAGACATCTTTCCTTAGCATTTTTCCTCCTGAGAAGCTGAGAGGCCTCAGGAACAAAATGCAAACAATGGTTATCTGCTGCTGTGGAATGCAACAGGCGCAGCTGTGATTGGTCCATGTTGGTTGTTTCTAATTAACGGCCAATCACAGTCAGCTGGCTCAGACAGAGAGTCCAAAACAGAGCCTTTGTTATCATTCCTTCCTATTCTATTCTTAGCCAGCCTTCTGATGAAATCCTTTCTTCTATTCTTTTAGTATAGTTTTAATGTAATATATATCATAAAATAATAAATCAGCCTTCTGAAACATGGAATCAGATCCTCGTCTCTTCCCTCAACCTGGGACCCCTGTGAACACCGTCACAGGCTTGCCCCCGCCCTGTGTGCCCACGTCCCCTGGTGTGTGACAAACCCCACAGACAAGGCCAGTGCTGGGGGGAGCCCTGGGTCCCAGTGGCTCTGCTCCTTCCCCTCCTCTGTGCTCCAGACTCTCCATTTGGGCTGAGCAAGGGGATTTTCCTGGAAAGCAGCAACACAGATGTTGATGCTTCTGCTCACAGCATCCAGCTGTGCATTCCAGCGCCATCAGCTTCACCTCATCCTCTCCAGCTGCCAGCTGCAGCACCTTGGAGCAGGGCTGTGCCCAAAGCCACCTCCTCCTGCATGCTGGAGAGCCAGGGACTGGAGGTCTGGGGCAGTGCAGGACGCTCTGGGAGAGCAGGATGCTGCTGTGTGCACAGGCAGCACACAGGGGGAGGCTGCCTGCAGCCCTGGAAGGCTCCTCACACCCCCAGCTGTAGACCCTGGCTCGTCCTGCCTGGTGTCAGATGCAATAAGGGAGATGAGCTCCCCCAGCACGGCCAGCACACACTGTGTGGTCTCCCTCTGGCTTTAGGCTCCCAGAATTTCTTCTTCTCTCTGAGAGATGTCAGGTTGAATAAAACTAAATAGATCCTGATGGAGGAAAACTGCAGTTAAGTGGGTTGGCTGACTGCTTGCCTTCTTTTTGTTTTGTTTTTTAACTTGTCACAGTGAGGAAGCCACCAGGGAAATGGCCTGGCAGGCCCTCGGTCACGGTCCCTCGCTCTTCCAGGCCATCTCCCCTGAGCCTGCTTAGCTCTGCCTCCCTGCCAGGACAGGAGGTCCGTGCAGCCCCAGGAGCAGGGCCAGCACCTGGCAAGTGTGAAATGAAACTTGTGTCACCTCGTGCCTGCATGATTAGGAGAGGATCACCCGTCCCTGGTGGCTCTGAGGCACAGGGTCCCACCCCCCGTCCCACCCCAGGGACAGGGGGAGCCCAGGGCAGTGATGGGGACAGACAGAGCCTATCCCATGGGGATGCCCTGCTGGAGGCTGGGCAGGACAGAGACAAGCCCTGAGTGTCATGGACATCTTTTATGGAAAATCCTTTCCTTAGGATTTTTTCTCCTGAGAAGTTGAGAGGCCTCAGGAACAAAATGTAAACTTTGATTATCTGCTGCTGTGGAATGCAACAGGTGCATCAGTGATTGGTCTCATGTGGTTGTTTCTAATTAATGGCCAATCACAGCCCAGAGGGCTCAGACTCTCTGTCCCGGCCACAAGCCTTTGTTATGATTCTTCCTTTTCTATTCTTAGCCAGCCTTCTGATGAAATCCTTTCTTCTATTCTTTTAGTATAGTTTTAATACAATATATATCATAAAATAAGAAATGAAACCTTCTGAAACATGGAGTCAGATCCTCGTCTCTTCCCTCATCCAAGAACCCCTGTGAGCACCGTCACACCCTGAGTCCTTGCAGAGTGACCAGATCTCGTGATCCCAGCGTGCATCTCGTGATGTTTTCCACCCACACAGCCCCTGCTTCCAGCATCATGTGAGCCCTGCTGCTCATTCAGCTGTGCCCATTTCCAAGGCACATGGTTTGGGAATGGGATGTTCATGGAATCACAGCCCCACAGAATCACTTGGATTGGACCTTAAAAATCATCCAGTGCCACCCCTGCCATGGCAGGGACACCTCCCACTGTGCCAGGTGCTCCCAGCCCCAATGTCCAGCCTGGCCTTGGGCACTGCCAGGGCTCCAGGGGCAGCCACAGCTGCTCTGGCAATTCCAGCCCAGCTCCTGCCCACCCTCACAGAGAGGAATTTCTCTGGGTAACTATGATGGATGAAAGGAGCCCAAGAAGGCAGGATGTGCTCCATCACTTGTGTTCAAATCTGATTTTTGAGCTTAACTTACAATTCTGGGCAAGGCCAATTTGCATTTTCCTTTACCTGGAAGGAAGCCATCAACCAACAGCACCAGAGCACCTGAGAGGCAGCACCCAACAGTCCTGATAAGGAAAATACACTGGATGGATGTGAAAGTGTGGCCACTGGGGAGCTGCTCCAGCTCCCCATGCCATCCTGAAAGCCTGGCTTTCAAGAGCTCCTGCAGAGGCTGACAAAGTGGAACAGCACACAGAGATATTTGGGGTTCTGTCATGACAACACCCCAAAAGAAAATGTCATCATTTTGGAGAAATTTCACTCTGCAAAACATCTCCCAGTGTCAGCAAAGACCAAGCCTAGAAGATCATGCAAATGCAGAGAGTGAAAGGAATTCAAAACTCGTTTTGGTGGTGACCGTGGTGCTGGTGCTGGATTGAACTTAAAGGTCTTTTCCAACCTTAATGACCCTTTGAAAATTCACCTCAGGGCACTGGAGCTGCTCCCCTCCATGCCCAGATGTGTGCAGGACCTGAGGGCAGTTCTGCTGTCCCACCTTGGCCAGACAGGAGCACGGACAGCACAGGTACACCCCAGCACGTGGCACCTCTGCTCTCCAGGCAGGGCACAGGGAAACCCACAAAGCTCTCAGAGCTTCTTTGGCCCAAGGTCAGCCCAGACCTGTTGGACTTCACCCAGAAAATTGCCTCTGGTCAGAGGAATGGGATCCAGGTTCCATGGAATGGTGGGGGTTGGCACATTGAGCAGAAATGCGATTTTCTCCTGGAGTTTCCTCTCTGGAAACTCCATTTTTGGAGGTGCTGAGGACAGCAGGGCAGCACCCAGGATTTTGGGGGCTCAGCTCAGTAATTCCTTCCTGGTGTGTTGGCTGGAGCTCACACACAGGTGATGAACCATCCAGTGGGGTAAAAGGGAAGATCCCAGTGGAATCCCAACCACCAGCTGCCCACACGGCCCCTCTGGAGCCCCAAGCCCTAAACCTCATCACATCCCCCATGTCCTGGGGTGAGACAAATCCTGCAGGGACATTACCAACAGAAATAGGCCAATCATAGACTTTTCTCTGACATGTTTTCTCCTAGTTTATTCCAGGTGTCCTCATGTTCCTCCCAAACTCAGCTGTTTTCAGACCTGGGGCTTTGTCTCTTCCATTTTTTTATTTTCTTCTTTTCAGTCTTATCTCTTTTTCCTTTTTGGCGAAGGAGGAAATGAAACCAATGGAAATTTTCAGGTCATTAAAACTGAGATCATTCAAAACACTACTTTTCTTTTAAAGAACAGGAATTTAATATAATTTTTGCTGATTTAATGTTGTAATATTTCACTCATGTCTGACTACAGCAGATTTCAGAGAGCCCCACTGGAGACACCTCTGATACCTGAATGTGTCCAGACCAGATCCCAGATCTCCTGTGAATATTTTGGGTCCCACCAGCTGATCCAAACTTGTTCCATGAGCAAGAAAATGAACAGAGATGCCTGGTACAGACACACAACAAGGGGCAGACCCAGCAGGGAACCATCCCCATCTTCTGCCCAGGAATCACCCATCTTCTGTGCCACCCTCACCCAGCTTAAGTGGGTTTGAATCTCTGGCATTTCCTGGGACCTGTGATGTCTGTGGTGGCAGCAGTACCAGGAAACAAAGACAGATTTCTCCTGAGCTCTACCATCAAGGAAATAAGGGCAGATCTCTCCTGAGCTCTACCATCAAGGAAATAAGGGCAGATCTCTCCTGAGCTCTACCATCAAGGAAATAAGGGCAGATCTCTCCTGAGCTCTGCCATCAGACCAGGAGGCCAGAAATGTGTCCTCAACAGGATGGCAGAGGATTGTCCTCCTCCCCTTTCCCACTGGAGGCTCTCCAAAGTGGTCCAACAAGCCCAATGTGTGTTCTGCTGTTGAGCGACAGTAGAAAAGTTTGGACAGGGGGGACTTTGCACTGAAACATCTCACAGCTCCCAGGGAGGAAGCACTCTCATGGGACAGGGCACATCTTTAACCACGCTCTTCTAACAGGGTCCCACTGAGTGGGCCTTGCTGCTGTTCTTTGGTCATGGCTTCTTCATGAGAAGCAAATCCTGGTGCTGTGCAGGAGCACAGACGTCTCTGGGCATCTCAGGAACCAGAGCCAGGGCTGGAAATCAAATCCTGGGTGTGCAGGGCAGGGTTTGATTTCCTCTGCTCCTCACTGCAGCAGAGAGGGATTAAACCAAGGCTGGATTTTCCTAACAGAAGCTCTAAAAACCCGAATTCCAAGCTGCGCTCCCCCATGCCCCCACCCTCAGACCACGAGGCTGAACCTTCACTCTGATCCCTCTGAGATGGAGGCTCTGGTCAGCCTCCAGACATCTCCAAAGGGTTTTGTCCCAGCCACAGGGGTTTGACCATGGTCTCCCCTCCACTGCTGTACCATGGGGGTGGCAGAGGGGAGTTCAGGCCCTGTAGTGGTGAGAGGGAGGGATGCCCGTGGAGGCTGGAGCTGTGCTGGCACACCAGAGCCAGGTGCTGGTGCTCACTGCTGATTTATTGGCAGGGCTGGTAGGTGTTGCATTGGGTTAAGTATTAACAGATCTCATGAGCCTCATTAGCTGTCCTCTTTTCACTCTCCAGCTGAAGAGTTACTGCTCCAAAATCTATAGTGCCTTGGCAGCTGCCTGGCTGATTCCCAGGTTAACCCTCACTGGGCTGCTCCCTGCCATCCCTGTGCACCTGGCGTATCACAAACCACAGACACCCCAGTCCTGGGGCTCTCCTGCTGCTTGCCAGAGAGGCAGGAGGTCTCTCGGACCATCGCCATGCACATCTCTGCCCTCCAGAAGCCAGAGGCCCTCTGAGCACAGAGCAAGCCCTCCCCAGCCCCCTTCCATACCAGCAAATGTGGCTCCTGGGCAGACCCCTGGGCAATGGGACATGCCCCTGCCCAGCTGGGTCTGCAGCAGGGATCTGCCTGCCTGAGGGTGGCACCTGGCCATTGGCATCTTGTCTTGGTTTGGAAAGACAGGAGTTTGCTAAGGAAAGCAGGAGCTTCCTCTGAAATGGAGAATGTAAACCCTCCCCGCCCCTCTGAATTGCTATAAATTTTAAATTAAGGGGCTCTCAGGCAAAAAATATGGGAGCAGGAAAGAACAGTTCTTTAATAGGGAAAGGAAAAAATAAAAGGATAAAATAAACAATGCAGTGAACTAAACCAACACTGCCAGAGTCAGAACCCAGCCTGACACCCTGTGGGTCAGGCTGTTGGCAGCAGTCCCATTGGAATTGTGGCTCAGCCCTCCTGCAGTGTCAGGGCTGGTTCTGCTGGAGCAGGGATCCTGGAGAAAGGTGCAGTCTCTTCCTCTGAAGATCCAGGGGAAGAGGCAGCTGCTGTTCCTCTGGGCAATCCAGTGCAGAAGCCGTGCTGGTGTTCCAGAATCTCCAGATTCTATCCGGGTAGGAATGCTTGGCTCCTCCCTCTGGGCTCACATCTCCCAGTGGGATGCTGTAGTTCTTATCAGCCATGCAGGGACATTCAATAGCTGTTATCAGCAGGTGTCCCCTCCCCAGGGAGGAGTGATTGTGGTCACTCAAAGAGAGAGATAAGGCAAACTGCCCACTTGACAAAAGATAACCTGCCATACAGATGGCAATAGAAAACATCTTGCATTGCAATCTTCAACACATCTCCAGCAGGGTCAGCCTCCCAGCCCCGCAGCAGCATCCCTCAGCCCCAGTGATGCAGATGATATCTGAACCCATCTGAACCCATCACCCAACCCCTGACAGTCTGGTCAGAGAGAAAGTCAGAGAAACTTTCCCAGGCATTGCTCTAGGGAGTTTTGAGAAAGCTCAGGAAAAAAAAATTGAATAATCCTTAATCTTTGCAGCTGGTGTTTTGAATTTGTAAGATGTTGACAAGAGTGTTATTCCTCAATAGCCAATGGTGTAAGGGGTGTTGATTGAGGACCAATCAGGTCCAGCTTCTTCAAACCGTCTATAAAAGATTGGGAAGTCCAATAAACTTCACATTTGCTTTCTGAGATAGGAGTTGTGCCACTGCGTTCAGCTGTCCCTAATACAACAGTGACAGCAGGACAGATGCCAGCAGGCTCAGGGGTCATGGGCTCACCCTAGGGCAGATGCCAACAGGGGTCACGAGCTCTGCAGAGCCCAGAGGGGGTTCAAACTGCAGACACCGCCGTGCTTGGTCAGGCACAGCCCGCAGCCAGGGTTCTCCTATCATGAGCAGTCCAGTGTTACAGTGTGCTTTTATTTTGCAGGTTATTGTTTGATTTGTTGTTTGGTAGTTTTTGGGCTTTCTTTCCCCTGCTTTTAGAGTGACACTGACTTGTCTTTGTTATTCAATTGAGCCAGGTGTCGGTTTATCTCTCTGCTACTTAGCTACTTTTCTTCCAAGTTTCCAACCCCTTCCTCCCACATCCAGTTGTTAACCCCTCCTGTCCCAAGCAGTTTTCCTCCCTTGTGTTCCTTGCCTTTGTGTTCCAGCCTCAGTTCTCCTGATTAGCTGAACATTGTATCCTCCCTTGAGACCTGCCCCCCTTTATAAGCTGTTGCTTGCCCCCCGCTCATGGCCTGGGACCCCGAGACTCGGGGAGTGTAACATCAAATAAGGTAACCCAGTGCCACCCCAGGCCCCTGCTGCTGCTGTGGCCTTTTTGTTCCACGTTGTGCCCCCACTGGTAGCTGGGATTCTGCGGAGACCCGAAAGAGGGGAACTGTCACCCCCCCACTGTCACCATCTAGTCGGGACGTGCAACAGCTGGCGCCCAACGTGAAGCGCCATTTGTTGCAGCTTGAATTGCTGCTAGTAAAGTCCAGGGTAAAGAATCCAAAAAGGCTTTTGCATAATATCCATAGATGTTTAATTCAGTTGTGCAGTGTGATGTTCTCCCCTCCAACACACACTCCCCCCCTCAAGTTCCCGCTCTCTCCCCCAGGGGCCTCCCGGCTGACCTTGGTCTCCAGGCAGTATCAAGGTGAGGCCCAGTCAGGGAAAAGGGAGGGAGAGCCTCAGGAGCATCTGTGTTCAGGAATAGGAACAGGGGTAGGAGCCAATGGGGTGTAACTTAGGAGAAGCCCCTCCAGGGCCTCCACAGCCCAGGAGGTGACACAGTGACACAAACTGCTGGAGATGTTCCATCCACCAGGCCACTGGGGCAGCCACAGGGATCTCCAGGGATCTTTGCTCAGGAGCACCGAGCACAGGGCCAGGAGTGACCACAGGAGCACCAGGTGTGTCCCCTCAGCCAGGGGCTGGCCCAGGCAGCTCCTGCGGCTGATGGGATCCCCAGGCTCTCCTCAGTCCTGCTGGGGATGGGTTTGCAGTGCTGCCAGGGCAGAGTGCTCAGCTGCTCCATCCCCACACCATGAAATATTTGGGCTTTTCTCCTGTTGGAGTGTGCCTGGTTTCAGCTGCCTTGAGAGAAACCATCTCCATCTCACTGTGTCCCTCCCTAGCAGCCCAGAACTGCTTCATTCTCACCAGATCCTTGGGGTCCAACAGAGGCAGGAGCAGCAGGGACATTTCATGGAGCTTGCTGTGTTTCCTTCTGGCTTCCAACTAATCCCTCAAAGTCCACAGTGTGGACTTTTCTGTCCAATTATAAAATACCACCCAAACCCTTGAAGAAGAAGGAAGAAGAAGGTGAAGGAAGAAGAAGGTGAAGAAAGAAGAAGAAGGTGAAGAAGAAGGAAGAATAGAGGTAAAGGTAAAGAAGAACACCTTGCCTCTGCCCTAAAACCTCCATCTTGCTCCATATATATTACTATACTCTAAAACCCCAAACTCTAAGTTTTCTACCCTGTGACATTACACACTCCTATCCAACTCCACACCCGTAACCCCAGTGCTATCAATCAATTCTGGAAGCCTTTTCCACAGCCTCAGGTCAAATGCAGTGCTCTCCTGGGAGTCAGAGTCTGTCAGCACAGAAAGCCTGAAATTCTCAGCATCCAGAACTCCAGCACAGCTCCAACCAAGTGCCCCCAGCCCTGGTGATGCAGGAGGAGCTGGCAGGGGGTGCAGGGGGTGCCCCCAACCCTGGTGATGCAGGAGAAGCTGGCAGGGGGTGCAGGGGGTGCCATGCTGGTGCCATTCTCCTTCTCAAGGGCAGTTCTTGCTCCAACAAGCCCTGGACAGTTCCTGCAGCTCTCGGTAGGTCCATGCTGGAAAGCCCTTCCTTCAGACCTGTTAATTGTTAAACAACACTGGGCTTTAATTAAAAAAGAGCCAAGTTACAGGGAGAGCTGGAGGTTAACAAGTTGGGCAAGGTCATGATCTGCCCTGCTCCTCCCCGCCCCTCCTCTGGCCTGGCAAGACTGGGAAGGGCTGTACAACCCCAGTGCTCTCACACCCCTCATAAACCAGAGGCAGGCAGGATCTGCCATGCCAGGGACCCCATAGAGCCAGCCTGAGCCCCTGACCCTGCCCAGGACAGGCTGAGGGTACGGGGAGCTGCTGGGGGGCACTGTGCCAGTGCTGGAGGATGTGGCAGTGCAGTGAGCAGGGTGAGGGTCAGCGTGGCTCTGCAGTGGGCAGTGAACCCCTCAGGGAGCTCCTGAGGCTGGAAAAGACCCCACATGCTGGACAGGCTGAGGTGGCTGGGGACAGGTGACATCTCAGGGGACCTGGGCTCAGGGAATGCTCTGTCACTGTGCAGAGCTGGCTGGTGACACTCTGCTGCTCACACAGTGCCAGTGTGAGTGGTGACTCTCCATCCACCCCAATGGGTGATGCTGCAGGTCCCCAGGGCCAGCACACTGCCCACCTCACCTCTCCCCTTCTCAGGGGTCCCCTGGAAGCTCCCTTGAGGCAGGAGCCAGCCCCTTTCTCCCTCTCAAGGACAGAAACTTGTGTTCAGGGAGGCCTGTGCCTCATCTGGGAGAAGAAAACTTAGATTTGACGGCTCTTAAGCTGTCGTTCTGTTCTTCTGAGTTCTTCTAAGCCTTCTGATGTTTACATTTTTGTAATGGAGTTTCTCACACACTTTTATGTAAATAATGATTGTTTTTGCATTCTTTTCTGGGGGAGGGAAAATTTGATAGGCTGTTGATTTGATGACAGTGTTATTGGAGGGGTGGTAATTTCATCCTCCAATCCAAGGCCACGTTTGGAATTCTATATATATCGAGGTCAAGAAATAAACTTCCCTTCTTTTTACCTTGAAGGTTTCAGAGTCTGTGTTGTTCAACTCTTGTCCTATTGAGACACTGAAGCTGCTCCTGGGGAAGGCCCAGAGCTTCCAGTGGACTTTGCTTCAGCTCCCTCCCAGAGCTCACAGGGTGAGAACGATGTGTAAATATCACTGTGCAGGTGAAATCAGGTGCATGAGAAGCTTAACTCTTGGGTTTTGTGTGGTTGAAATGGTTCCCAAGGTATTAAAAAGTCTCTTTTTCCCAGCCCTGAGACTGAAGAAGAAGTTGAGATTCCTCAGCTCTGCTTTTCAAGGTTTATTTTTCCTTATCTATGACATTCTTTCTCTGACCTGCTGAGATCTGTCCAGCAGGTTGGTTTGTGGCACAGTCCCTACCCTTGGGGTGGTGTTAGCTGTTTATACTAAAAACTACGTGTACAATGTTTACAATAATTTTCCAATAGCTATCACCTATGTTAGACAGTCTGTCTCTACTCTAAACCAATCCAGAAGTGCCACCATCACAGCAGAGGATGGAGGACAAGAAGAAGGAGAAGAAGGACAGGCCCAGATTCCTCCATCTTGCCTCTTGAACCCCCATTCTAAATCCACAAAATTCTACTTTTTCACCCTGTGCCAAATTCACTATCATTCTCCTTAACCTCTTGTGGCTTGTAACTCCTCACACAAAGTTGGTAATTTGTTTCCATGGGCTAAAATCAAAGGCACAGGTGTTTTTGACTCTGTGCCAAGGTCTCTGAGCCCCTTGCCAGGGTCTGGTGTCATCCAGGGCAGCCAGAGGAATCTCCTGGGTTCCAACACTGAGCACTCACTGTCGCTCCTGTGCAGCTCAGTGTGGTTAAATTTCAGGACTTCTGCTGCTCAGAGTGACCCTGAGATGAGTTTGAAAGTCTTTTCCCAGCCCGGTGGTCGAAGAAGGAGTCAAAACTCTGCAGTTCTTGTTCTCAAGGTTGTTTATTGTTTCTTAGCTATAAAATTCTTTCTCCTGTCCAGCCGAGGTCTGTTCATCAGGACAGTTCCAGGCACTCTGCCTGCCCCCAGGGCAGTGTTATGTCTTTATACTAAAATCTACGTGTACAATAATTACAATTACTTCCCAATACCTATCACCTATGTTAGACAGTGAGCTTCTACTCTAAACCAGTCCAAAAGTGCCACCATCACAGCAGAAGATGGAGGCCAAGAAGAAGAGGAAGAAAGAGTAGACACACCCAGATTCCTCCATCTTGCCTCCTGAACCCCCATTCTAAAAACCCCAAAAATCTATTTTTCACCCCATGACTACCTATTATTCTACTTAGACTTTCGTGGCTTGTAGATCCTCATACAAGGTTGGTAATTTTTCCATGAGTCATAATCAAAGTCACAGGTGTGTCTTGGGCTCTGTGCCAGGCTCTCTGAGCCCCCTGGCAGGGGCTGGAGCCATGCAAGACAGACAGAAGGATGTCCTGTGTTCTGACAGTTAAACACCTTTGCAGACACAGAGCTGAGTGACATCCTGAAGGTCAGTGAGGAGATCAGCAGCACTGCAAGCCAGGAGAGGATCCCAGGCTGGCCACGCCATCTGAGCACTGGGGGGGGGTCAGCCTGTGGCCAGATGCTGTTCAGCAGCCCATCAATAAGTTGGCAGTCAATAGCAAATCTCTCCGGATGGAATTTGTCAATGACACAGAGATTGGCAGAGTGGTGAATAATGAGGCTGTCACAGGAGCTGGAGCGCTTCCCTCGCTGGGCCCCTGCCAACAAAAGGGCTTTAATGGCCTCAGATGCAAAGCAGGGCAGGGCTGGGATGGGCTGGCAGGGTGGGAGGGCCCAGGGGGGGCTCTGGAGGTGGGAATGTGGGTGTCACCTCCTGGGATGGGCAGGGACAGGTAACACTGGTGCCTGGAGTGGGTACCTAGAACAGAGGCTGGACAAGATTAAGAGAATAAAGTGGATTTTTATTAAAGGCCTTCAACAGATACACCTTGGGCAGCCAAAGCCTCCCAGAGGCTGCACCCAAGATGGACAATATTCACCAGTTTATCAGACAATTATAAGTTTGGTCCATTCACATATCAGGGGTTAATTCTCCAATTGCAGCTTCAGGTAATGAAGTCATTTACCCCCAGTCTGCTCCCCCTGTTCACTTTTGTTTGTACTTTTTGGGGCCTGAGACTGCAGGGTGTCCTTGGATCTCAGGCCTGTAAAGATTGTTCTGTCTGACCAAAATGCAAAACCAGTAACTAACTCTCTGCTTTTGTCCAAACCTGGCTGCTTTGTCTTCCAAGACTCCCTCTGCCCATCCCAGAACGTTTCAGCCATCTGAAATCCCAGGAATGCTGGATGTGAACAGAGGCTTTTGGGGAGGATCCTTAGCTCTGAAGGAGAAGAAAAGCAAGGGAGGATGCATTAAAGGTGGCAAAGCAGCAGGGCTGTGCTGATGGCCAGCTCCATGCAGGTGTCACCCGTGCTGTCCCCACTCTGCGTGCTGGAAGCCACCCCTGATCCCCAGGGAAAGGACCTGGGGGTTCCTTCTGCGTGCCCAAAGCCCTCCTGCCTCCCTGCAGCACCTGCTGGAACCGTTGGAGCAGGGATTTCCATCCCTCAGAAAATAATTATGGGAAGAAAAGTGCTGGTATTAATCGGAGCCCCCATTTAAAGATTAACCACAACAAATGTGTTGCATGCAGGAAAGTTTATTTAACAATGCTCCCATTGTACACCCCGAGAGCATGTTTGTCTTCATTAGTGCAGTAATTCATTATATGGCCTCTCTAACATTCAAATCAGAGGGAAGAATATTAAAAAAGTAATTATACTTTTCAAAGTAAAGCTTTATGGGTAAATTGTATGCAAATCGCTGTCTAAATCAGGGCGGCATATCTTAAACAGATCTAAAAGTTGCAAAGGCTTCCACGGCATCATTGATATGTAATCAACATAGATGTATGATTCTGCTCCTTACTTAGGCAAATTTGAATGGCAATCCTCAAGTAGGTAATTGGTATTTATCACAATGGCTGATGGGGAGAAGCTATAATCTTGTTACGGGTGGGACCAGCCTGTCATAAATCAACCTGCTTGGAGGTTACTGCAAGACTCTTTGGGTTTCCAGATGCTTTTAATCACCTTTTTTAACCTTCACCTCGTTTGTAATGTGGGCAAATAACCTTCAGGTCTTTGAAGGCCTCTTCTGCAGGTGTCAGTGCGTTCAGGGAAATAGCTGAGTGCCCTCACACCATTTGTCCACCCCGTGATGACAAGCTCCTTTTCTCTAATCAAGATAGTTTAATGAGATTTTTTTTTCCCCCCTTACTAAAATAGCGCTAGGAATAAAACATGAAATTGATCATTTGTGTGCACCAGGGAAATCACGTCATTTGGAAAATAATTCAACAGGATTGGATGGTGCAGATTTACTGCCCAAACTGCAATCACCAGCTCTGGGGACCGGGGAGGGAGGGCACAGGGGCGTCCCAGAGCTGCTGGGGGAGCGTGGGTGGGTGCAGGACACCCACCCACACGGCCCTGGGGACAGATGGCCCCTGCCACCTCATCCCCCTTGCAAATCCAGCACCTTTCAGCACCTTCCCCAGGCATCAGGTGCTGAAATCCCTCCTCCAGCTCCTGGGGCTGCCCTGGGGAGCTGTGGGATCTGGCTGGACCTGGGGTGGGGTCAGTTGGGGTATAGGGGGAGATGCAACTCCCCTTCCTCAAATTCAATGTGAAAAACGCCAATCACTTGTTTCCAAAATGTTAAAAGTTTAATAGTAATAAAATGGTTAAAAAATTAGTAACACACTTAATGACAATTTGGACAATTTGAATTAGGACAATATGAGACAATAAATACTAAGAGTTACGGATGTCCAGGTACCTTTTTCTGGGCATCACACCCAGACGTCCGTAACTCTTTGTCACATTAACCCTGCCAGGATCTGGCTGTGCCAGGGCCGTCCCTGCAGCCCCCGTGTCCCTGCTGTCACACAGCACAGGGCTCCCACAGAACTCTGAGGCTCAAAGTTTTGGCTGGCAGGTCAGGGCACCCCCAAACACCCCACCATCACTCCTTCACCCCCAGAGGATTAACAAGCCAACAGGGTTCCTGCAGGGGTCTCGTGGGGGGCGGCGGGGCATTTCTCGGGATTTTGGTTGTTCATTGCTGCCCCGAGATGTGCAGGGTGTCTCTGTTTCAGCCTGTGTGTCCAAAGAAAGAGTCAGAGCTCTTCACTTTTCGGTCTTGAGGTTGTTTATTAATTCTTATCTATAAAATTTTCTTTCTGCCCAGCCAAGATCTGCTCAGCAGGGCAGCCACAGGCACTCTGACCACTCCCGAGGTGGTGTTGTCCTTTTATACTACAAACTACGTATAACATATTTACACTTAATTCCCAATGCCTATCACCTGTGTTAGACAGTGAACTTCTACTCTAAACCAATCCCAAAGTGCCAACATCACTGCAGAAAATGGAGAACAAGAAGAAGAAGGAGAAAGGCTGGGCACGCCCAGATGCCTCCATCTTGTCCCCAAAACCCCCATACCAAAAATCCTAAAATCTACAGTTTTACCCTGTGATAATTTTATTATTACACCATTCAAACTTCTGTGGCTTTCAAGTCTTCATACAAAGCTGGCAATTTACTCCAGGGGTCATAATCAAATCCCCAGGTGCTCTGGGTTGTGTGCCAGGGTCTCTGAGCCCCCCAGTGGGGTCCCAGCAACTCTGGACACCCGGAGGGATGCACTGAGCTCTGACAGGCATTGGCCGTGTTGCTGAGGCACCACCAGCCCCATGTCCCCACCAAGCCCTGGGGATGAACACAGGCAGGAATGTGCTTCTCCTCTGGGCACCAGGTGCCCAAGGTGCCAGGGCCCAGTTCTGCCCAGCCCCAGGCACCAAACAGCCTGAGGGGAGCTGCTGCCAGGCTGGGGTCACCCAAGGGGAGCCAGGGGTCTCTGTTCTGCACACTGTGACTTTTCTGTAGTGCTGGCAGCTCCACCCTGCTCCTCCCAGCTCGGGTGTTGGCATTCCCAGGTGTCCATCAGTATCTCTGCTCTGCCAGGAGCACCTTCAGCACCCAGCCCTGACACTAAGGGTGTGCAGGAATCTCTGTCAGCTCAACACCGTCCCTGATCCCTTGTGGAAACCCAGAGCACACAGGGAATATTTCTCTGTCTGCTCTGGGGTGCCCTGACCCCCAGGGGAGCTCTGACATTGACCCTCATTCATGGAGAAAGTTTCCCAGACTTCAAGATAGACTGGAATCCACAGAAGTGTGAAATGGATTATAGAGAGTAGTGTAGGTGTGTCACATGGTGAGAAATTGAGGTTTTAGGATTTTTAGTGTGTTGTGGATGGAAGCAAGATGGAGGGCACAGGGTGTGGTCCTGGGTTTCTTCTTCCTCCTCCTTCATGGGTTTGAGTGGCATTTTTTAATTGGGCAGAAAAGTCTGCATTGTGGAATCAGTTATTGGGTTAAAAGAGAAATAATCTAGGTGTCAGTTCTTAATTGGATAGTTTAGCTTTAAAAGACCTTGTAACCAGAGATTGTTGGCCATTTTTGCGCTGCTTTTCCAGCGCACTGAGCCTGGTGTGGACGGCGTGCAAAACTCTAGATAAGATAACAATAAACAAGAACCTGAAGACCAAAAAGATCCAGTGGGTCTCTCCTGACACAAAACCACTCCAGGAGGGTCTTCCCCAACAGGGGAGCCCCCTGGGAGGGCCCAGCCTGAGCCCCAGAAGTTGAGGAATGATCAATCCCTGCTCTCTTTATCCCCCTGGCTGCATCCCCACTCCTTTTTGGGGCTCACAGAAGCAGAGACCCCAGAACACCTTGCTGGTGTTGCTGCTGGATAAGGAGAGCTGCCTCTCCTGCCCCTGCCAGTGGAACTGGATGAGTTTTAGGGGTTTTCCAACCCAAACCATTCTGGAATTCTCTGATCTGCCAGGGAAAGGTCCCTGTGCAGAGCCCATCCTGTCCTGATGCTGAGGCCTTGCACTGATTCAGAGGAGAAGCAGACACAGCCCTGTGAGCATTCAGGGAGCCTGACAGGGAATCATGGCAGAGAAAAAAAAACAATTCAAAATGTCCAGAGTGACTTGAAGAGGATTCACAGCTGAAAATAGGGGTGAAATGGTTTCTGCTGGTTATTAATGCCATGCTATTTGTTCCATGTGATTAGCAGGTGATAACGTGCCGTGCAGAGGTGAGAGGCAGACACAGAAATGCACGGTGTAAATTCATCTCCTCCAGCATGAGGCAATTGCAGGGCTGAGCTGGGGCACTGCTGAGCACCATGAGCCAGCAGAGATCTGAGCACTGGAGAAATGAACGAGGTTTTTTTCATCCCCTTCCATTCTTCTCCTTTTTTTTTTTTTTTTTGGAAGGGGAAAGAGGTTACATTTTTCTGTGTCAGAAATATTCCGTGACAGGAGAGAATCCATCAAATGACACTGAGTGTCAGGTCATGTCACAACATCATTAAAATATTATATCTTGTTGATGAGGCTCTTGCCATCAATTCAGAGAGTGACTGATTTGATCTGCAAAAAGTGGAAGTTTCTGTGCCCTGTTTGCAAGACAGCTGGCAGCTCTGTGAGAGGAAGCACTATTTCATATTCTATTTAGGGCATTAAGCCTTAATCCCATTAGGAGATTCATAGCATAGCCAGCTTCAGATGGAGAGATACTTCCATAGCTGGATGGATTTCTCCTACGACACCTGCACCACATGCTACATGGAGCCATTTGGAAAAAAAACAAGCCTACAGTCTTCCCAGCTCCTCTCTGAGAGCTTATCTCTTCCTCTAATACAGTTTAGTGCCAGGTTTTATAGACTGCTCATGCTGTCGGGAATGTTTGCTGGTATTCTGTTAACTTGATGCTTGGCTGTTCCAACACTATTCATTTAGGGCAAGCATCTGGCATGTAGCAACAAGATGGCTGATAGAATAAAATTAGGCAAGTTTATATGATTAATCATAGCTGGGAGCCAGCATTGGTCTCAGTTTGTGAGGGGTTGTGATGGATCCTGTGGGTTATTTATCAGACAGAGCAAAGCTGTGTTCACAGCTCGGGAGAACCCAGGGAAACACTTTGGGGGTGCTGCCATGGCCTCCTGAGGGGGTTCTGGCAGCCCTGAGGCTGGCAGGAGGCAAAAGGAACGATGCTGCAGAGCAGGGCATGGACAGAGGTTTATCATCCTCTGTCTAAGCCCCTGCCTGAGCCACACAGGAATTGGGAACCTGGTGACCAGAGTGGGACCTGTGTGAGCTCAGGACACACAGCCTTCATCCCCGCCTCGTACCTTAGTGCCAGGGTTTGTCCAAACACACCCCAGTTTGTTTAGCCCAGAGGATGATAAACCCAGGGAACAAAAAGGGTGCCCTGTTAGGGGACCCAGGGTTCTCAGGGTTCAGCAATCAGGGTATCAGGAAGAAATCAGGAAGAAATTCAGGATATTAGGAAGAAATCCCTCCCTGTGAGGGTGGGCAGGCCCTGGCACAGGGTGCCCAGAACAGCTGTGGCTGCCCCTGGATCCCTGCAAGTGTCCCAGGCTAGGCTGGACAGAATTTGGAGCAGCCTGGGACAGTGGAAGGTGTCCTGGATGGGCTTTAAAGTCTCTTGCAACCCAAACCCTGCTTTGCTGCTCTGCCTTGGTTTGCTGGGACAGCAGGGGACGGCCCAAGCCCTGATCCTGAGCAGGATAAGCACTTCTCAAAGCTGCAGCCCTGCTCTGTGTCCTCCTGGCACCTCCTACCTGCGCCTCTGTGGCTCCTGCTCATCCCCCTGGCTCTGTGGGGCACCACAGACCCGGGGCTGGAGGCTCCCTGGATGCTGAGCTGCGTCCCCCTGGCCTGATGAGGACCTGCCTTTGGCCCCTGGCTGCTCAGCAGCCCCCTGGCTCAGCTGCTGATTGAACTGGTGGCCCTGATGCTGCTGGGAGGGGGGCAGGGTGCTGAGCTGTCCCCAGGATATCCCATCCATGGCACAGGAAAACTGTGCCCCAAAAATGCCAGCAGTGCTGGGATGCAGAGCAATGTGCCCTGTGCTGGTGATGTGCTGGGGAAGGTCAGTGTGGCCATCACCTGGCAGTGAGCCCCCCAGGTTTGGGGAACACTCCTGGCAGGTGGGATCTGTGCTCTCTGCAGGCCTGGAGGTGTCTGTAACACGGGCACAGGGCAGAGAAATGGGTTTCCAAAAAATTAGAAATCAAGAAGGAAAGCAAATGCACAGTCTGAGCTGAACCCTGCAGTCCTGCCAAGCTCTGGCTGTTTCATTTTGCTTTTGTGCCATTGCATTGCTTACCACAGTTCAACAGAATCTGAAGGAAAGAGTCATCCTGAGCTGAGGAATGAAGCACTTGTGCTGCTGTTAAATTATAATTCCCATTTATTCCTTTACTGCAGAAAGTTTTCTTTTTGAGGTATGGCCATTTGCAGAATTAAAAAAAAGGGGGGGAAATCCCAGTGCCTGGTCCCAGCTCTGCATCTCCCCGGGTCTGTGTGGGTATGGTGCTTGTCAGGAAATGCAGCATCAGCTGCCCTGCAATAGAGCCATGATTGATAAGTGTGTAATAACCCTGACCCAGAAAACCACACCTGTAATCTTCCCCTGACGAGCTCTGCCTGCATCAGGCCCATCCGAGTGCTTAAATGCCTCACTGGTCTTTAAAGCAGTCAATTGACCCAGCTGGGATGAGATCAGATCAGATCAGATGGTGCTGCTGAGGCTGCTGGGGAGCGCTGGGGCTGGGTCAGGGCAGCCCTGGGGCTCTGCCCCACCTGTGGGCGCTGCTCACCTGTGGGGAATGATCACCTCTGGGGGATGATCACCTATGGGAGCTGCTTGTTAGGACCCAGAACATCCCTCTGGCTGCCCAGGATGGCCAGGACCCTGCCAGGGGGCTCAGAGACCCTGGCACAAAGCCCAAAACACCTGTGGGTTTGATTATGACCTGTGGAGCAAATTACCAACCTTAGATGAAGATCAGCAAGCCACAACAGTTTAGGTAGAATAATAGTGAAGTTATCTCGGGGTGGAAAAGTAGATTTTGGGGTTTCTAGAATGGGGGTTCAGGAGGCAAGATGGAGGGAACTGGGCCTGTCCAGCCTTTCTCCTTCTTCTTCTTGGTCTCCATCTTCTGCTGTGATGGTGGCACTTTTGGATTGGTTTAGAGTAGAAGCTCACTGTCTAACACAGGTGATAGGTGTTGGGAAGTTATCATAAATAATGTACACGTAGTTTTTAGTATAAAGACATAACACTGCCCTGGGGGGCAGGCAGAGCACCTGGAACTGTCCTGCTGGACGGACCTTGGCAGGAGAAAATTTTTTATAGATAAGAAACAATAAACAACTCTGAGACCGAGAACTGAAGAGCTCTGGCTCCTTCTTCAAGCGCTGGGCTGGGAAAAAGACTTTCCAACTTTTCTCGGGGTCACTCTGAGCAGCTAAAGATCCTGACAGCTGCTCACCTGTGGGGGCTGGTTACCTGTGGCTCTCTGGAGTCTCCACCTGATGTTGTGCTGTGATTTCAGGGTTTACCTCAGAACCTCGGGTCCCTCCCCTGATAATTCCCTCCCAGGTGTGTCAGTCACCTCTCCTTTCCCCTCCCAGCACTGTCTGTCAGTCCTGGCATTCCAGAAGGGCACTGAGTGATTGGCAGATTCA
>VZSU01001429.1:22212-36907 GCA_013398715.1 Nesospiza acunhae | reverse complement strand
CAGCAAGTGCCAGACAAGCTCAGGTACGTCCCGTCCAGCTCTGTTGGTAAATTCCAACTACCCACAGCTCACATCTCCATGATGTGCTCCTCTCTCCATCCCTGCCCTCTCCCTCTCCCCATCTCCCCTGTTCCCAGCACAGCCCCCAGGACCTCTGGGGCGGGGACCCAGGAAACAAGGATTTTCCAAGTGACATCAAAACACTGACAAGAATTTTAAAATAAACCCTGAGATCAGCTCTTTTCTCGTTTATTACAAAGGAACCTGTGTGCCAGGCCCTGTGCTGGGCTCTGTCTGTCTGTCTGCTTCCCTGTCTCCCCCAGCCCTCTGACTCGCTTATCTATTTACCTATCTATTTACATGTATTTCTTTTCCCGGTGAATTATGTCAGGGAGGCAGTAAAGTGTTATGTATTTGCAAGCCCCATAATCTTTAAAAGCACAGTGATGCATGCTCCAGATGAGAAAAGAGCTTCCATCCAGTATGTTAATAGATAGCATTAGGGCAATAATGAAAAGCACTTGAGACAAGTAAGCCCCTATCAAAAGCTGAGTAATAGAGATGCACAGAATGAATCACAATGCACCTCCTCTGCAAAGGATATTAAGACGTCTGCTTTAGTGCAGGGTCTATTCACTCCAACAGCTGCTTCATTTCTCTGATTAAAATGGCAGTGGGGAGAGCTTTTTCCAGCCATTTCCCCTTTTATGCAGTTCCTTACCCACAGGCAGGCGCCCACGCCATGCCCACGGCAGGGCTGGGCAGCCCGGGCATGCAGGGACAGCGCAGGCACATTGTCACAGGGTCACATTGTCACACTGTCACAGTGTCACACTGTCACAGCACGGTGACACTGCAGCAGCAGGATGGGCAGGGCACCTGCAGGCTCCCCTGCACTTGGGAACAGCCCCACACAGCCCACAGAGGGACTTGTTGGAAAATTAATCCACAAACACCAGAGGTTTATGTCCAAAAAGGAGACAGAGGAGTCCTTTTTTGCTTTATTCCAATAAAGGGAGAGGCCATGGGGCATTCCCCTGGGAGCTCTCCAATTTTTGGAGGATGCAGCTTCCTTTTTATCCCAATTTCCCAGCTGCATTTCCTGATATGCAGATTCAGACTTCCTGATATGCCTGATACTGAAGATTTTTCTTTAATGTATAAGCCCCTTTTAATTTTTAATTCTTATGGAATTTAGGGATTTTCCCCCATTTCTGAGGTACCTGAGAGATTCAGACTCCCCAGTACACCTGATACCAAAGATTCCCCTCCAATGTATAACCCTCCCTTTTAATTTTGAATTATTATAGAATTTAGGGCCTTTTCTTCCCCATTGTTTCTTTCATCTTTCAATATCCAATTTCATTTACCAGCCAACCTTCAGTTTATTTGTAAAGGCAAATATCTTTTCCCATTCATCAATCAGTGGAATCCTTTCCCACTGCGTCTTTTATCTCCCAGTGCTGGTTTCATCCACCAGCAGACCCACAGCTGGTTTGGAAAGACAAATCTGCTGTTCCTCTCAGATAGACACACAGCTCTTTGTGGGGGCACACACATAGCACCCCTGGCACCCCAAGCATGGATCCCCTCCTCCAGCCCAGCCCTTCTGGGGATGTCTGAGCCATCTTGGGGGTCTGGACTGGGGAGACCCTCTCCCCACCTGTATAGGGGTAGGATGGTGGGGATGGACAGAGACCAGAGATCTCTGCAGCCAGGGCTGGGAACTTGTGGGTTATTGCAAAGGGCCTGGGTGCAGGGCCCTGCTGGGAGCTGCCAGCCACAGCTCAGAGCAGGCTGAGAGAGGAGCCCCAAAGAGACCCAAAGAGATGGGAAGTTCCCATTACAATACAATAAATCATCTTCTGTGCTGAATATTCTGATTCTCACTAACCCATCTAGTACAAGATACAAATCCCATAGCATTTCCATACAGCCTATAAGAATCATTACATTACCACACTGGGTTACATTTTAAACCCTAAAAACTCCTCTTTGGGCCCCTTCTGCCAAGCTGGCAGGGTCTGCTCTGAGCCTTGGGCCTGTCTGCAAGCAGAGGGTATTGTTTGATCAAAAGGGGATCACCTTCAGCTGGCCATGCCATTGTTTTCCAGTTGTTCAGTAACTGAGGGATCTCAAAGCTTGCTTTCATTTCAATCTCGCTTAGAGTTTCCTTATTCTCAAACTCTTTTGCCAGGCAATCATATTTATAAGGCTTTCCTGTTTCACCTTCCCCAACACGCACCAAGGGACAGCCATGCCCTGATGGGCAGTGAGGAGGGGAAGCCAGGCAGGCTGGGAGTGCAGGAGGAGGTGAGGGTCAGGCATGTGGGACGCAGGACAGCCTTACAGACACGGGCAGGGGTGTTGGAGTGTTGGCATCACTAGAGAGTGTCACTGACATATTTTATGGAAATCCTTTCACTAGGATTTTCCTCCTGAGAAGCCTCAGGAAAGAAATGTAAACAATGACTATCTGATGGCTGTGGAATGTGGTCTGGAGATGGTTTACCAACAGGTGCATCTGTGATTGGTCTCATGTGAATTGTTTTTACTTAATGACCAATCCCAGTCCATCTGTGTCAGACTCTGTGGTCAGTCACAAATATAATATAATATAATATAATATAAATCACCAGGGCTCTGGTGGGGTCAGACAGGCTCAGACAGGCTCAGCACTGCACTGTCACATCACCAGGGCAGTGCTGGATTCAGACAGGCTCAGCCAGGCTCAGCACTGCACTGTCACATCACCAGGGCAGTGCTGGAGTCCCCAGCCCTGGAAGTGTTCAAAAAACGAGTGGAGGTAGCACTTGGTGGTGTGGTTTAGTGGGCACAGGGGGTTTTGGACAGAGGGTGGAATTGCTGATCTTTAGGAGGGTTTTTCCAACCTCAATGTTGCTGTGGCTCTGGTTCTGTCTGCCCTGTGCCTGCTCTGGGCTGGGGGACAGGCAGGGCAGCTCTGGGAGGCTCCAGGAGAGTGATCCCAGTGTGGGGATAGCAGGGAGGGATTGAGGTGGGGAGGTGGACAGGGCTGGAGCTGACCCCTCTGTGGGGCACAGCTGGGGCAGGACAGCCAGCTTCCCCTCCTTGCCCTGCCAGGGGGCTTTCAGATGGTATGAAAAAGGGTTTTCCCCATTTGTCAGCCTTTGTGATGGCCAGGACAAGCATTTCTTTGTGGTGACACAAGCACAGAGCCCTTCCCCAGGGAGGCCCTGGGCAGGCCAGGCTCCCCCAGACACCTCCTGAATCACTGACCTGGTGCTACAGGGCAGCATCCTGGGGACAGCCCTGGGCATGGCCCAGCCCCACAGGGGGATGCCCCAGGAGCAGTTTCCCTGTTTCCCTGCTGAGTTCAGCTCAGTGAGTCTCGCAGGAGCATCACTTTGGGTGCAAGCCTAGCAAAGCTCTTGTTGGAGAGGTCAGGTTTAAAGCAGAGGGCTTTGCCAGGGGAAAAGCAGCTGTGTCCTGGTGAGGGACACCAACGGGACAGGAGTGGACATCTCACTGCTCCAAAGCCAGGCTTGCTGTGCTCAGGTGTCCCCATGGTCCCTGCTGAGCCATTGTCTTTGTGCCATGGTCTCAGGGTGTGATGTGGCTCCCCAGAGCTTCTCAGCCTGTCTCCATGCTACTGCCTGACCTCACTCTCAGGGTGTCCCGCTGTCCTGGGCACAGTCTGTCCGTGTGTCCTGTGGACAGGCTGCACTGGGGGAAAGGAAACACAGCTTGGGAGCAGCCAGGAGCTGAAGGGACAGAGAAGGGACAGCCAAGGGACAGAGAACCCCGGAGTGGATGAGGAAAACCACGGGGAGCAAGCAGCTCATGGGGTGCTCACAAAGCTCCTGAAGATGGTTCAGGTGCAACCTCACATCTGTGGGGTCTGGCTGTGTACAGGGCAGTGCAGATCCCCCAGGAGCCCCGTGCCTGCAGCTGCTCCGGGAGCTCCCAGCATCACCAAGCTGGGCGTGCAAATCCTGGGTGATGGGAGAAGATCTGGCAGGGCTGCAGCTGGAGAGCCCAGCGTGAGCAGTTTGACAGCAGCTCCTCGAGGTGTGCAGGGCACCAAGGCTGCTCCTGTGTGTGTGTGTGAGCACAGACCCTGCCAGGCTCCTCAGCACTCCTGGGAGCCACCACCAGCACAAACCCTGGGCACACCAGGGAGGAGAGGCTGCCACAGCAGGGAGGAGAGGCTGCCATTGCCACTGGCACCTCCGAGCTCATTGCCAGATGCCCAGGAAAAGGCAGGGAGGCCTCAGCAGGGAGCTTCAGCAGCGTCTGCTGCTGCCTGCCAAAATTAACATCACTGACAAAAGGCATGATCCTGAAATTGCACCAGCAAGCAGATGGATTGCTGGAGCACGGGAGGCTCACAATGGAAAAGATGAGTAATCCAAGGAGAGAGCGTGGTGCCAGCGAGCTGAGGGCTTGGCTGCTGCTGCACAGGCTGGGAACCTGGAGTGCTGCCTGTCACAGGGCTGGGCTCCTCTGGCTCCCCAGCAGAACCTGCAGGACGGTGCTGCAGGGCTCCTGCTGGCCTCTGTGCTGGGGACACAGGCTGGGCACAGAGCTCTGCTGTGGGTACACCCTGCCCACACTGCCCCAGGGTTCCTGCAGGTCGCCAGCACTGGGGACACAGCCTGGGCACAGAGCTGTGCTGGCTCTGCTGTCGGTGCACCCTGCCCACCCTGCCCCAAGGACACCTGTGGCACTGAGATGACCGTGCAAGGATCACTCCAAGCCTCAGCCATTCCCGCTGCAGAAAGCCAGGAATGTGCAGGATATCCAGCCAGGTTCTGTCCAGCAGGGAGAGAGGGGGAATGGGAGCCTTTGTGCTGCTCCACTTCAAGCATGGCAATGAAATGTGTCCCAAACAGGCTCTCTGAGCCCCCAGTTCTCAGCAGAACCCTCACCCTGAACCCTGTGAGGGCCAGCTCATTCCTTCCCTATGAAGTGACTCACGGGAGGATCTAAGCAAGTCTGACTTTCTTCTGGCACTGAAGAGCAAGATGGATGAGAAAAGGCACATGCTCCCTGCTCTAATTGCTGCTGCCCTTGCTGCCCAGGAGCGTCCTAGTGCAGCCTGTGGGGCTGTGCCAGGGGCTGGATCCATCGCCCAGTGCTCATGGAGCACAGATCCTGCCAGAACAGCTCCTGGTTCTGCAGTCAGAGCAGAAAAAGAGGCACAGGCCCTCTGAAAGAGCCAGGAGCTCACCTCGCTGCCACCCCACAGCTCTCCCTGCCCTGTCATTAGACCTGGGATTATTCATTATTCTTTCTTTTTTAAGTACAAATGTACTGAAATCATCCACTTGTCAGTGCTGTGACTGTGGTGATGCAAATGTGACGCAGCAGGCTGGTACTGGGCACTGAAATTTAAATTAATGGGGAGGAATGAGCTTGCTGGGTTTTTGGCAGAAAATCTGGGCTGCTCGTGCTGCCCAGTGCCCTGAGGCCGTGCTGGGTCCCACGGGGACACCAGGACCAGAGAGGGGACACCAGGACCAGGGAGGGGACACCAGGAGCAGGATGAAGACACCAGGACCAGAGCAGGGACACTAAGACAGGGACACCAGGAGCAGGGCAGGGACACCAGGACCAGGGCAGGGATGCCAGGACCAGGGCAGGGACACCAGGAGCAGGACAGGGACACCAGGAGCAGGATGGGGACACCAGGACCAGAGCAGGGACACTAAGACAGGGACACCAGGAGCAGGGCAGGGACACCAGGACCAGGGCAGGGATGCCAGGACCAGAGCAGGGACACTAAGACAGGGACACCAGGAGCAGGGCAGGGACACCAGGACCAGGGCAGGGATGCCAGGACCAGAGCAGGGACACTAAGACAGGGACACCAGGAGCGGGTGTTTCACCTCCAGCACAGCTGGGTGTGGAGTCCCCCTGCAGCAAACACTGTTGGGCCTGTCCTGCTCAGCTCCCTGCAGGTCCTGTCTGACACACTGGAGGAAAGTTTACAATTCAGCTTCTGGAAAAAAAAAAAAAAAAGAGGCAGGAAAAGGAGGGAGGGAGCATTAATCAGCCCCAGCTTAAGGCCCCTTATCTCAGAATGACGCCCTGAAGTCCTGGGGGCTGATCCTGCTGAGGGATCCCTGGGATTAGATGGGCTTTGCTGTGCCCTGGCTGCTCCTGCTCCTCTCCAGCCCCCAGAGATGGGGCTGTGGGGCAGCACAGGGGTGCAGGCAGAGCTCCTGGTGCCCCAGGGTGCAGCTCCTGCCCGCTGCACCCTCCCAGTGCTGAGTTACAGAGGCACAGCCCACAGCAGCTGGGGGCACTGGGGCAATGTGGGTGCTGCAGCGCCCCATCCACCGGACAGAGCATCCCAGGGCTGGGGCAAATGCAAATGCAGCTGGTTGGCATCAGCCTGGCTGGCTGCATGTGCATCCAGTGCCTTTCCATGGCTAATGTGTCATTTAAAGTGATTTATTCACCACAAGGGTTTGGGTTGGTTTGTCTGTGAGGCTGAAAGGGAACTGGGCATTGCTGGGGTCCCTAAGGATCCCCTAAAGCCACCCCAGAGATGGGGAGCAGGGGATGAGGAGCCCCGTGGACAGGAGCAGGGTGTGGGCACTGTGGATCCCCAGCTCTGGTGCAGAGGACAGGAGGACACCAGAGCTGGGGAAGGACACACAGAAAGGACTCAGGGACAGCCCCCCAATGTGACACTGGGCCTCTCCCCGGGGGCTGAGAGGGGACAGGGGCTAACAGAGCTCTGCACCCACCCTGTGAGGGAAAGGTAAGTGTGTGTGAGTAGCAGAGAGCAAAACCAAGCCCTATATGTTTAAACTGGCAAGTTCTGTGTTTGTCATCGAGCTGTAAAATGATACCCGAACAGATGAGGACAGGAACTTCTTGGAAGGCTAAGCACAGACAGCAGGAGTGGGGGAATAGCATTTTGCTTTATTTCTTTACATGCAATCCAAGTTTTTTTTGTGGGTAGTGGGGGAATAGCATTTTGCTTTATTTCTTTACATGCAATCCAAGGTTTTTTTGTGGGTTTTTTTTTTTTCCTTGCAGTGTTATATTTTTCTATCCAAAAATGGTTATGAGTCTGCCAGCTCTCAGAGGCTGCACAGAGGGCTTGTGTATGTCTGACACACCGGGCCCAGGGGCTGGGACACAGCAAAAGGCACAGACAGCAAACCCTGGAGGGTTAAAGGAAAAGCAGAACACGATGGAAGCACCTGAGTGTGTGTGCAAAGCTCACATCCCACATGGACATGGCCATTTCCAGCTGCTTTGGCACACAGAGGACATTTCCAGCAGCTTTGGCACCTAGGGTCAGAGCTCACACCCCACATGGACATGGCCATTTCCAGCAGCTTTGGCGCCCAGAGGACAGCAGAGCCATGCAGGTGATGCTGAGCTGCAGGCTGGCTTTGGAGGAGAACATGTGCTCCTAGCAGCAGCTCCTGTTTGTCACCAGCATATAGTACCTGCTCCAGTGGGTGGATAATTTTAGGTGAATGAGAAAAAGCTGCTTTTTCTTTGGGTTGCAGCCATGTGCTGGGTGGGATGATGCTCAGAGCAGTGACTTCTGTCGGGTGCTGCGTGGTGGGGGCACAGCCACTTCCCCTGGCACATCTCCCTGGGGTTTTTGTCATGCAGAGGTGGCGCCTCGTTTGTCTGGATTCGGATCCTGTGCGGGGTTGGGGCGGGGTGTGCACAAAGCAAATTCCTCTCTGCTGTGCTCAGACTGTCAGGAGACAGAGCACGGAGTGGCAGCAGGCACGTGAGCTACTGATGGCTTTAAGGATGCTCTTTTCTAGCTTAAATTAGGGGAGAATCCTGTACAAAATCCTGAACAAAGCCAGGTTTATTCACCAGTCATCCTCTGAGATGCCAGCCAGCCTCTGAGCTGCATTTCAGCTCCCACATTGTCCTGAGGCATCACAAATGTCTCACCAACAATTGGGGTGTCCCCAGGGGAGTGTCAGAGAGATGAACCTGGGTTCTGGGCACTGACCCAACGTGGTTCCTCACACTTTTCTTCATCCCCCCAAAAAGGCAGGGAAGGGTGGGTGGGTGGGCTGGGGAGAGGGCAGGGACCACATCTGCTGTGAGGTGCTTCACCCAGGGGTGCCAGCCTGAAGGCAGCAGAGCCCTGACCCTCTGTGAGACCCTGTCCTGGTGCTTTAGGGCCGTCACTGTGCCCCAGATTGCCTCAGTGTGTCACAGCTCAATGGTGGGAGACCATCAAGGAAGGCCAGCAGAGGTTTCTCACCCCTGAGGGCTCTCTTGAGGGCACACCTCACTTTGTGTGGTGTTTGGGAGGGAAATGACTGCAAAACCTGAATTGCTGGAGTCAGGAGAGCTGCAAGAACACGTGGAGGGAAAGAAAACATCAGAGCCAGTGGAACAGCAGTGCTCCAAGAGGAGCCCAGGCTGTGGCTCCCAGGCTCATCCCAGAGCTTCCTTCACAGACTGAGATCAAAAAGTGAGGCCATGAGGGAAAGCTCAGTGCACTGAGGGTCCCAGCACTGTCACAGTGGTGACACCAAGGGGACATCATGGGGGCCAGGAAGAGTTCATGCTCAGCTGGTGTGTTAGAGATGGGTGGGAACTTGGGATGGCCAATTTCTGGAGGCCTTGGAGATCATGGTGTGGGTCACACCAAGGCCACCCCAGCCCTTTGGACCTATTGTGGCAGCACAGACACTCTGGTGCCACTGGCTGTGCCAGGTCACAGGTGGTGTCCCAGGAGGGTGTCTGTGCCCCAGGTCAGCCTGGTGCTGTGGGAAAAGCCCTCATCCCCCACTCTGCTGCTCCAGATCCCACAAAGCCACCTGCTGGTCCAGGTAAGGGGCTCAACAGTCAGATTGAGCTGGGAATACCATTGAAAAAATGCTGGGAATGAGGGGAAGGGCACAGCAAACCTCCATCCCACCCTCCCTGCTCAGCCCAGGGTGGTGCTCAGGTGTCACCATCACATTTTCTGGAAAAATCCCCTTGCCCAGGATTCTTCTCCTGGGAAGCTGAGAAGCCTCAGAGAAAAAGGAAAACAATTCTTATCTCATTTGCTTCTGCTGTGTTTTGCTGCTTTGAAATGTGTTTGGAGATTGTTTACCAACAGGAGATTGGTTTTGTTCATTTTTACTGTGAATTGTTTTCACTCATTGACCAATCAGTGCCAAGCTGTGTTGGGACTCTGGAAAGAGTCGCGGGTTTTCATTGTTATCTTTAAATAATAAAAATAATTTAAATAATTATCTTTAATAATAAAGAATAGCCTTCTGTAAGTACCCTTTCTGTATTCTTTAGTATAGTTTAGTATAGCATTCTTTAATATAATATAGTATCATAAAATAATCAATTAGCCTTCTGAGAACATGGAGTCAGATGCATCATTCATCCCTTCGTCTGGGAACCCCACAAATCCAAGAGCCAGGGGCTGGAGAAGTGGAGCAGCAGAAGCAGGGCAGTGTGCTGGCCCTGGGGCAGGCACAGCCAGGGGCTGGGTGCTCAGAATCCCTGACACAGCTGGGCTTGGAGCCAGGCACCGTGTCCTGCCCTCACCCTGCTCAACAAGGCACCCAGGCAGGAGCTCTCCGGGGTGTCCTGGTCATCTGCAGGTCCAGAGGGATTGTTCCAGCCCCCGGGTTTGAAAAGCCTCCAGGGAACTGAAGGGGCGCAATTAAAAATGTGTCACTGAGAGGCACAGCTCAGCACAAACAGCTGGGCAGGGTGACAAAATCCCAGCTGAGTGACCCCGTGGTGTGGCAGCTCCCTGTCCAGTGCAGTGGGGTCACTGGGGGTGGCACGTGGGTGTCTGTGCATGCATGTCCCCTCTGCCATGTCAAGGTGAGGGACATCTGAGGATATCACTGTGCTGCAGCACGGAGCTCTGTGGGCTAACTGAAAACAGATGTATAAAAATAAACAGAAATACTAGAGATGTGATTACCAAGGAAACGCATTTCCATACAGGAAAACGTCCAAAACGACTGTCATTTACTTCCTTTATTTATTTGCGTTTATAGAAATGCTCCCACCCAAGGATCTGGGCTCAATCCTGCCCAAATCACAGCAAATGGAGCCTGCTGGGCCCTCGCCCCATCACCCACCCCTCACCACCATGGTGCCCCCCACATGAAGGAAAGCTGCCCCTCTCTGATGGCTCTGGAAACTGCTCCCCTTCATTTCCCATCTCTGGGCACAGAGATTCCCCACTGGCTTTCCAGGGATCCCCCAGGGAAGGATTTTCTGGGCTCACCATGGGGCAGCTCCCCCTGCACCCAGCTCTGGGCAGCCACAGGGAGTTGGGCACTGAGAGCTGAGGGGATGGAGCAGAGGGATGATATTGGGGCAGGGATGTGGGGATTTCAACAGACAGCATCAAGTGAGGAGATACAGGCTGAGGCAAATCAAAGGAGAGGCATTTTAACTTGCAAGAAATGGAAATGAGAGGAGTGAATTTGGGTCATGCCAAGGCATTCGTTCTACAGGAAATGAAATGTTTTACAAGCCTTTCCTTTTCTGCCTTTATTTCTCCCTTTTTTCTCCCTCTTTTGGGGAATTTACAACAATCTTTAAAGAAACTTTTATTTATAAAATGCACAAAGAAAATATTTGAGCTGTCCTTTTCCCCTGCAGCTGTACACAACCCTCACACCCAGCTTCAATCCAATCAAAATGGCATTAGGGGCTCATTTACCAGCCCCCAGCAACAAAACAACTGCAATCTTTGCTGGAATTGTCTCAGATTATCATCTTGCCTCCAAACCTTTCCCAATAGCCACAAGAGGCTGGGTGCTTGTCAGAACCCAGGAAATTCCTCTGGCTGCCCTGGAGGACTCAAGCCCCAGCCCAGGGGGCTCAGAGACCCTGGCACAGAGCCCAAGACCCTGTGCCTTTGGTTCAGCCCTTGGAAAAAACAATTACCAACCTTTATATGAATAATTACAAGCCACAAAAGTTTAAGTAGAATGACAGTGAATTTGTCACAGGGTGAAAAATAGATTTTTGGGGTTTTTAGAATGGGCATTCAGGAGGCAAGATGGAGGAATCTGGGTGTGTCCAGCCTTTCTCCTTCTTCTTGGCCTCCATCTTCTGCTGTGATGTTGGCACTTTTACATTGGTTTGGAGTAGAAGCTCACTGTCTAACATAGGTGATAGGTGTTGGGAAGTTATTGTAAATATTGTACAGGTAGTTTTTAGTATAAAAGGATAACACTGCCCCGGGGGCAGGCAGAGTGCCCAAAGAGGGAGAGAGAGGTAAAGAGAGAGAAGGCAAGAGCGTGGTAAAGGAGATGAGAGGGCAAAGTTCCCATTACAATACCATAAATCTTCTCTGCTGAATATTCTAATTCTCACTAACCAATCTAGTCCAAGATACAAATCCTACAGCATTTCCATACAGCCTATAAGAATCATTACATTACCACACTGGGTTACATTTTAAACCCTAAAAACTCCTCTTTGGGCCCCTTCTGCCAAGCTGGCAGGGTCTGCTCTGAGCCTTGGGCCTGTCTGCAAGCAGAGGGTATTGTTTGATCAAAAGGGGATCACCTTCAGCTGGCCATGCCATTGTTTTCCAGTTGTTCAGTAACTGAGGGATCTCAAAGCTTGCTTGCATTTCAGTCTCGCTTACAGTTTCCATATTCTCAAAATCTTTTGCCAGGCAATCATATTTATAAGGCTTTCCTGTTTCACCTTCCCCAAGAGCAGGGACATGCACGATGCCAGCTCTGGAGCTCCCAGGGTGGCCGGAGGGAGCAGCCCTGGCAGGAACAGGAGCCTGTGACCTGCAGGAGGAGGGGACACAGGGGCCACACTGCCATTGCTGGAGGGGACATTTGGCACTGTGAACCTTTTGTTCCTGAGCTCCAGCAGCCCTCCCATGGGGATCCCACAGGGCTGAGGGATGGCGCTGTGCTCCAGCAGCTGCCGGGGCTGAGCCAGCAGCGCCCACACCTCGGCAGAGAGCAGCTGCAGGGCGGATGACACAGTTTGCTGCTCTGCTCTGCTCTGGCGCTGCCTCTGCCGGGTAATTAGAGTTGACAGGGTGTGTGCAGAGTTGCTGGGTAATTGCCCACACACCTAAGGTGTGGTGGAAGTCGGAAGGTGAACCAAAACCTTCCACCTGACCTACATGCAGAGGTGCTGCCCAGCAGCAGCGGGACGAGGAGGTGGAGAGGGGGAAGCAAATGATGAAACAGGCACAGCACAAAGCTGGCCATGCCCTGGGGGTTCTGAGAGGGGATTGAAGTGACCCCAGCCAGGAGTGACGGGGGTAGGATGGTGGGGATGGAGAGAGACCAGAGATCTCTGCAGCCAGGTCAGGAACTTGTGGTTTATTGCAAAGGGCCTGGGTGCAGGGCCCCGCTGGGAGCTGCCAGCCACAGCTCAGAGCAGGCTGAGAGAGGTGCCCCAAAGAGAAACCCCTGCTGGGAGCTGCCAGCCACAGCTCGGAGCAGGCCCGAGAGAGAGAAAGAGAGGTAAAGAGAGTGGTAAAGAGAAAGAGGACAAGAGCGTGGTAAAGAGGATGAGAGAGAGAAAGAGAGAGCAAAGAATAAAAGCAAGAGGGATGAGAGAGCAAAGTTCCCGTTACAATACCATAAATCTTCTTCTCTGCTGAATATTCTAATTCTCACTAATCAATCTAGTACAAGATAAAAATCCTATGGCATTTCCATACAGCCTGTAAGAATCATTACATTACCACACTGGGTTACATTTTAAACCCTAAAAACTCCTCTTTGGGCCCCTTCTGCCAAGCTGGCAGGGTCTGCTCTGAGCCTTGGGCCTGTCTGCAAGCAGAGGGTATTGTTTGATCCAAAGGGGATCACCTTCAGCTGGCCACACCATTGTTTTCCAGTTGTTCAGTAACTGAGGGATCTCAAAGCTTGCTTTCCTTTCAATCTCACTTATAGCTTCCATATTCTCAAAACCTTTTGCCAGGCAATCATATTTGTAAGGCTTTCCTGTTTCACCTTCCCCACCAGCAGGAAGGCAAGGGATGGAGCCTGGTGAGAGCATCCCTGCCCTGCTGCTCCAGCCCCAGAGCACCATCAGGGAGGGCTGGATGAGCAGGAGCTCAGTGCAGGACAAGGCAGGTAACGCTCTGCTGGCTGCCCATGGCTGTGCCCACATGTTCAGCTGATCAGGTTAAGTGGCTCATTTGCCTGGGAGCAGGGAGCCAAGCACTAATGGCTTTGGACATGCAGCCTGTGCTCTGCAGCCCTGCTGGGGCTGCTGCAGGTGCTGCCGAGCTGGCCTGGCTCAGGGCAGAGGGGCTGGGGCACAGCTCCTGGGAAGTGGGCCAGGAAATGTGCCAGGAAATGTGCCAGGAAACGTGCCAGCCTCTGCAGCCACGGCCTCAATAGAGCGGTGCAGTCCTGGAGGGGCAGCAGGGCTGGCCTTGTTACACAGCCTGAGGGAACAGGGGGGCTGCTCAGTCAGAGAGCCATGGAATCATCATTAAGGTTGGAAAAAACCTCTGAGATTGTTGAGTCTAACTGATCACCCAGCACCACTGCATCCCCACTAGCCCATGTCCCCAGGTGCCACATCCACCTGGCTTTTGAATATTTCCAGGGATGATGATTCCATCACTTACTTGGGCAGCCCGTTCCAATACCTCACCACCTTTTCAGTGAAGAAATCTTTCCTAATATCTAATCTAAACCTCCCCTGGTGCAACTTGAGGCCATTTCCTCTCATCCTTTCCAGTTCACAACCTTGGCAAGCAACTGGAGAGCAGAGATGAGGGCCAGGTTAGCTCCTTTTTTATCCTTTCCAGTTCACAACCTTGGCAAGCAACTGGAGAGCAGAGATGAGGGCCAGGTTAGCTCTTTGTTCATCCCCTCACCTCCTAGAGCTCACCTCTAATAATACAGAAAGTCTGGGGGCTACAGCAGAGCAGAGGGACCAGGAGGAGGAAAGCAAAGCCCAAGTGTTTGTCACATCTTAACACTGAACCTGCCAGAGCAGGAGTGGCCACTTCCCGCCTTGGCAATCTCACTGTGGAGCAGGACTAAATATTCCTGGTGCCACCCAGCAGCCCCTGCCTCTCTGGCCCACAGAAAGCAGAGATCTCCTGCATCTAGATTTGCCTCTCATCAGCCCATCCTGCTGGTGTCCCACCTTTGCTGCCTTCCCAGCCTTGCCCTGTCCTGCCAGCTGTACCTGTCCATGCTGGGGCCCTGCAGCCCAGGGATGTGGCTGCAGGCAGGGCTCACCACGTGCCTGCCTCACTCTCTGAGCTCCCCTGACCATTATCTGCTCCGCCTTGGCTCTCAGAGCCTGCAGGCCAACACCCAAGCTTTGGGAAGAGCCCAACTTGTGTCCACCCCAGCCCATTTCACGGAAACCAGACCAGGTCATGGCCCTTCAGGCTCAGGCTGCCATCAGCACCAAATTCGCTTCTCCAGCTCTTCACTGAGACAAACTCTGAGCTCACCTCCCCTGCCTCTGTCTGGTAGAATGATCTGACTGCGATCAGGAGTATCTGTAACACTTGTTCTCCCATCTATGCTCTGCAAGATAAGTTCTCCCATATCCACAGCTCCCAGGATTACTCATTCCTCCTGGATGAAGCCTTCTAATTCTTCCATTTAATTGCTCATGTTCCTGGCATGGGGACAGAAATACTTGAACTGTTTCTGCCTGGTCTTATCTGCTCTCTCAGCCGAGGTGGTGCCGTCCCCCTGCTGGCTGCAAGGGCTGCCTGACGTCGGTT
>VZSU01001429.1:5873-16827 GCA_013398715.1 Nesospiza acunhae | reverse complement strand
CAGGAATGACTCACCACACCCGCATCCTGCCGTGCCACCGGAGCTCCCCTCGTGCCCACCGCCCCCACAGACCCGGGGCAGCCTCCAGGGCCATCCCCAGCGTGGCACGGAAGCCTTGGAGCGTGGCAGATTTGCTCAAAAGTATATGGGGCTCGTGGTGCTTTTAGCCATTGCACAATCTGGATTATAGGAGGGGGGTGAAATTCCGCTTTTAGCCATTGCACAATCTGGATTATAGGAGGGGGGTGAAATTTTTGGATTGTCTCAATTTGCTGTGCTGCTTGCCTGGAAAACAGGCGCAGCAGCTGTCCCCTGTCTTGCCAGCCAGAAGGATTTGCTCTTTCCACCCAAGGCTCGCAGAGGAATCCTGCCACTGCTCCTGCTGGCGGCAGGTCGAGCCCGCAGGGCTGTGCGGGGATGTGCTGAGCATGGAGATCATCTCCGAGATGGACACGGTACCTTCTGCTCCCAGCCCTGCCCGCAGGCGCCGGAACTGAATGGTTGATTAGTGCAGAATCCCGAGCAAGGAGAGGAAATTCTCCCTGGAGCCCTGCCAGGCCAAGCCCGCGTCCAAAAATACATCCTGCCGTCCTGCTCGGAGCCCAAAGGTTTTTTGGAAAGGAGAACGCAGCTGCTTCGCAGGCAAAAAAAATAACAGCAGCCCTGAGAGCCCCCGGTCCTCGTGAGCAGGGCTGGAGTCACTTTCAAATCACAGCACTTATTCCAAAAGAGAGATGGGGAGAAGAGAAAGAAAGAGACACACACGCACCACCACGGATCTGGCAGGCAAACACAGCTCCAGGGCTTCTGTTTGCCCATCACAGGAAGATTTACTAGGGGGAAAAAATATAGGCTGATTAATTATGCAGCTGGTTTGGTCCATTATATCATAAAACCCAGCTGTGTAGGACAACCTTGGAGATGCTCCTCTCCAGCATTATCTCGGGCTGGAACCAGGCGCCTGGAGCCAGGAGGAGCTGTCTCGGCACCGAGCGCTCGCCGCCGCGCCGAGCGATAGCGTCTTCCCCGAGCCACCTTTTCCATTGGAGATTAGGAGAGCAGTGAACTTTGATATGGTACCAGGGCTAATTTCAATCGGCAGGCCCCTCGCTGGTGTCACCGGAGGCCTGGGGTTCATTCAGAGAGCTGCGGCAGAGCGAGGGGAGGAGGGAAAACAGCCAAAGACTCTCCTTGAATATTAATGAAGCATCAAAGCTTTTAGCTGCATGGCCGTGTCTGAGCGCGACTGCTCTCCAGGGCTCTGCTATGTTTGGCACAATAAAGCCTTGGTAATTATTTCCAATAACTAATTTAGATTATCATTAGCCCCACATTGGAGGCACAGAGAATGCTGCCCTTTCAAACACTTGAACCACTGAGCCTCAAAAATAAAACGTTCGCTCTCTGCAAAGAGATCTTTGCCAGCTCTAATAAATTAGAATATATTTGTGTGCGTTAGCGCCTGTGGTGGCTCCGGATAATGAGAGCAGGTTGTGTCTGGGAATGGAGGAGAAGGCGGCACCTCCCCTGCCCCCGCTCTGCCGGCTCACATTCCTCCGGGCCCCAATTTGTCCCCATTATCCTCCCGGAACCCCCAACCCCAAATCACCCAGGCCTGGCAGCTGACCCTGTCACAGCCAGTAATAACCCATAAATCATTCCACACCTTCAAAGAAAATTTCTGCACGGTGTTAACAGGCTCCTGTGCCCCGGCCCTGGCTGCCAGCCCTGTGCCCAGCTGGGCTCTGTGTGCCAGGGTGGATGCTCTGCCCCAGCCCTGATGCCTCTGCAGCCAGGGGGGCTCCAGCAGCTCTGCCCACACCACTGCAGTGCCCAGGAAAAGCTCCCCAGCTCCTCAGCTGTCTGTGCTGTCGTCGTGGGCACAGCCAGCAGGGTGCCAGCGCTGTGACCCCAACACTGTGGGGCTCCTCCAGTCCAGGAAGCAGCCCACACTGCCCTGCCTGCACCTCCCTGGAGCAATCCCAGCCAGCAGGGATGTCCCTGGAATGTGGGACACACACAGAGCCATCCAGCTGAGCCCCCAACACTGTGACCCCAACACTGTGGGGCTCCTCCAGGCCAGGGAGCAGCCCCCACAGCCCTGCCTGCACTGCCTGCCCTGCCTGCAGCCACCCACTGCACCATCCTGGAGCAATCCCAGCCAGCAGGGATGTCCCAGGAATATGGGACACACACAGAGCCATCCAGCTGACCTCCAGCTGCCCCAAGGCAAGGCAAAGCTCCCCGTGCCCACCCCGAGCCCAGAGCCTGCCCTGCAGCCCTGCCTGCCTGTGACTCCTGGCTCTGCCACCGCAGGGGCCTGGGGACCTTGGGTGGATCACTCCAGCTTTCACAGCCTCCGTTTCATCAACCATGTCATTAGGCTAATGATAATTAATGCCTGCAAAGGGCTTTATGCTCTTCAGCTGGAAGGTGATAGTGAAGGGTAAATTATTGTTATTACCATAAACACAGGGTACCTGCTACTTATCAGGGTGGGACCTGCTTTCTGACTTGCCTCAGCTCTTCTTGGACTGGGACCAGGGTCAGGGCTTTTCTTCCTCTGTCATTTCCAACTGGACCTGTGTTTGAGCCGGCAGGACTTGAGACTGAGAATTTTTCATGCAAAGACCCAAAACCAAGGGTTCAGTTCATTCCATGGAGGGTGTGTGCTGGGCACTGCTGGGATAGGATGGGAGAGGTTCCTTCACTGTCTCCATGCCTTGGTGGGCCAAGTCTGTGATGTTGAACAGGTTGATGTGCCAGGTTCTGAACCTGGGCCAAAAGATCCTCAGGCAGTGCTCTGGGCTGGGGGCAGAGTGGCTGAAAAGCTGCTCAGTGGGAAAAGACCTGCAGGTGCTGGGTGGCAGTGGGTGAACATGAGCCCAGGTGTGCCCAGGTATGCCCAGGTGTGCCCAGGTGGCCAAGGTGGCCAATGGCCCCTGGCCTGTGCCAGCCACGGTGTGACAGCAGGACCAGGGCAGTGCCCATCCCCCTGTGCTGGCACTGCTGGGGCACCCCCAGTCCTGGGGTCAGTTTTGGATCCCTCAGGACAAGAAGAACATTGAGGGGCTGGAATGAGTCCAGAAAAGGGAACGGAGCTGGGAAGGGGCTGAGCCTGGAGCAAAGGAGGCTCAGGGGGCCCTTGTGGCTCTGCACAGCTCCTGCCAGGAGGGCACAGCCGGGGGGGTCGGGCTGTGCTCCAGGGAACAGGGACAGGAGCAGAGGGAACGGCCTCAGGCTGGGCCAGGGCAGGCTCAGGGTGGGTTTTGGGAAAATTTCTTCACTGAAAGGGTGATCAGGCTTGGAACAGGATGCCCATGGATCTGGTGGAATCATCTGGAATTGTTTAAAAGCCATATGGATGTGGCACAAGGGGACATGGGTTAATGGTGGCCTGGGCAGTGCTGGGGGCACTGTTGGACTCAAAGATCGTAGAGATTTTTCCAACCTTAACAACTCTGTGATTCCACGATTCTATCCCTGTTCTCCAAGGGGATGGTGACCTCCGCTCAGCGGCTGTGCCATCCACCCCTGCAGTGGTGAAACCAGCTGAGCTGTACCCCCTCTCCAGTGCATGTGGAGGGGCAGGGCCGTGTGTGCACCAGGAGCACAGGGGTGATGGGAAACTCCCTGTGCATCCTGCAGGGGTGCAGGGGACAGGGTGTGCAGGCACCCCACACTGCTGCCCTGCAGCCACCGTGAGCCAGCACAGCCCCTGTGCCTGAGCTGTGCCCCACAGTGTCCCCCAGTGCCACATGGGGAGGATGGTGATGGGATCTGAGCAAACCCAGGGGAGCATCCACATCCCACAGTGCAATCCCACATGTCCCAACCCTGTAGCATCAATTGTCCTCGCAGAGAAAAGCAAGGCACAGCTCTTCCCAGGAATATTTCAGGGTTTCACATTCTCAGAACCTCGGAGAAAGGAAAAACAATTCTTATCATTTGCTATGCTGTGTTTGTGCCAAAGTAGAATGCAACATGGAGATTGTTCATCCACAGTGATTGTTCCACACAGTGATGGTGTTTTGGTTCCTTGGCCTGTCAGGGCCAGGTGTGTAGCCCCACATTTCTCTTCACAGAGAAAAGCAAGGCACAGTTCTTCCCAAGAATATTCTTATCTCATTTGCTGTGCCTGTGATGTGCAAAAGCAGAATGCAATATGGAGATTGTTCACCCACAGTGATTGTTCCACACAGTGATGGTGTTTTGGTTCCTTGGCCTGTCAGGGCCAGGTGTGTGTGTGTGTGTCAGGACTGTTGGGTGACAGTCACGAGATTCTGTGCAGCGCGTGCAGGGTTGAGTGCTTGGCAGATTCAGTTTAGAATGAATGGAATATATATATATATATACTTTTTTATATTATATCATTCTATATAATATATAGAATAATATAGTATAATAAAGTAATTAATTCTCTTTCTGATAAGATGGAGTCCTCATCCTTCTCTCTCCCCTGGTCAGGGGTTGCCTGTGAATTCAATACAAACCTGACCACAACTCAACCACGCCTCTCCCCAGTGCCCATGGATCCCAACACCCTTCCCATTGCTCTCACACCACTTCTTCCCTCTGCTTTATTAAATTTGTTTGTGGCTCATATTTGGTTGGACGGTTGATTGACTTCATTGTTTACTTTTTTAAGCTCCTATTCCCTATGGATGGTTTCAGTTTTCATTAAAAGTCTTTCATCAGAAGGAGCCAAAATTGTCGAAGGCTGTTCCTGGGTTTTGATTAAAAGCTGAAAACTGCAGTGAAAAAAAAATGTATTTCACTCCATCCTTTCCCATCCTTCCTCTCCATTTTTTATTGAAATCTTCCATACAGAAAAATCCCTTGCTTATCTGAGGAGTTGCCTCACATGGGATGGAGCAGGGGCTCATTTGCCCCGAGCCAGAGGGAGCAGGAGCATCACTGAGCTGTTCTGAAATCTCACAGCAGGTTCAGACCAGGGAGGTGGTGCTTGCCTGGCTGCTGTGCCCAAGCTGGGACATCAGAATGTGGCACTAAAATCAAGGCATTGTCCAGAATCTGAACATTCCCTGTCACTCACAGGTGGACCAGGAGCATCCCCACAGCTGACTGCTCCAGGGCATGTCCCTGCACCCTCCTGTCAGGGCTCACATTCTGTTCACACCACCTACATCGTTATCTATGAACTGTAACTACCTCTTGTCCTTCCCTCTCCTGCCCCAGTTCCTCTCTCTCAGCCCCAAAGTGGTTTCTTCCAGCCCTTGTTTCTGCTCCTGGAGGAAATGAGTTATCTCTCCTATCTTTCCATATGTGCAGAATCGCAGCTCCTACCCCCCGGCTTGTCACTGCATATTAATGGGGAGGAGGCTGAGATTTAAATGTATCAAAATGCAAGAACTCAGCTTTCCTTTTGCATCCTCCAAAGCCTTATTTTTCTTTTTGGGCCAAACATATTGTGCATTTTCTGTAACAATGAACTTATCACACTTATTACGATAAACTGAGAAGGCACTTCCCACAGTAGACAAAAATCCTGCAGATTGACTTCAACTCTCAATTATTTTTGGATACACTCACATTTTTCCATGGGTGTTCCAATAAGGGGAATATCATGACTGCAGCCAGTGCTCGTGTGAGCACAGCTGATCTCCAGGCAATGGGAGCTCCCGCTGCTCCTGCTTGGGAGGGAGAAGCTGGCGCCGTGTCCTTGCTCCCTGGGAAATGCCAGGGCATTGTGTTCCCTGCCTTGGACTCATCTGGACATACTGGAAAATATTTATTTTGCCACTCCGCAGTAAGTCCAGCCCACCACTGTGACCACTCAAGGCACAGGGACTTCTAGGATGTCCCACCCAACCTGTGCTACCACCCACTGGAGAGCAGGGCAGAAATCATCCCCCTCTTGAGCACTGTCCCTGGATTCCTGGCAGCAGGAGGCAGGGAGAGCCTCTGGAAAATCCAACCAGGCGTGGATCCCTGTGGCTCTGCTCTCTTGCTAAGCAGGATGAGACAAGAAGTCCTGTTCACCCACTGCTCCACCACAGCAAAACCCTGAGCTCAGCAAACATCTGGCAACTACAGCTGGAGCATTTCCCTGTGGGACAATCCATGGGGACAGCAAACACTCACCCCTTTTGACCTCCCCCCCTTACCTTTGCAGACACCTGGTTACACATTTCTCCTGACACCAGAGATCCACCAGCGCCTGCATCCATCACCTCCCCACCCAGCAGCGTCCAACCACCCACCTCCAGGGGACAGCAATAAGCTTACAAACACACCAGACAGGGAATAAAAGTGTTTTCCTCTTCACACAGATTGGCCAAACCTGGGAGGATGCTGCGTGGGGACAAATCCTGAGGATGCAGCAGCCCACTGCCAGCTGGCCAGCCTGTCCCTTGAAGCACATTTGGTGGCACAGGGAAATAACCACCATGTCAAACTCTCTGGAGCTAATTCCTGGGAAATGACAGCGCTGTGCCACGATGAGCCTGGTGGCACAGAGCTCACTAGGTGAGCTCAGAGTGTTTATTTTTTAAACACTAAAAATAAGTGGCCCTGGACAGCCCCTGGCTTCTACTGAGGGCAGGATCTGGGGCAGTGGGGAGCTGTGTTCTGGCATCACCTCCATCCTCCACCTTCAGAAATGAACCGTGCAGAAAATGAGAGCAGAAATGCCTTGGCTGACAGGTTGGAATTAAGAGATTCCAGTTTTTTTTATAAACAGTCTTCAGATTTCCTGAAAGTTACGGCACTGGGGCATCATTGGTATGCAGGATGTGTTGCAGCTCAAAGGTACCAGAACTAATGCTGTCCTGTTAATGAACTGAGTGAGTAATAGCCATGGGTATAGAAAGCTTATGTCTGAAACTAATCCTAGTTAATGAATCTATTGTTACAGGTATTAAATGGTGACAGGGGGTTTCATCCATCAGCCCTCCATTAATCACAGTGTCCCCGCCTATGCTTATTATTTAGAAGCCAGCAAAGGGATCTTAATGATATTAGTAATAGAGAGCTTGTGCTACGTGACCTGGGACAAGGCAGGGATTGGAGGTGATAAGTGTCTGATGGCATAAGGCATTTTAGAGGTGATCCAAGCAGCTTTGCTCCCCATGGCATGTTATCATGTCTCTGCCAGCCTGCTCTGCTCAGCCAGAGCTGCTGTGAGAGCACCGAGCCGTGCTGGCCATGCCAGAGCCTCCCCTCGCCTGCTGCTGCCTGCAGGAGATCCCTCTGCATGGGGGGCTCCAAATCTCCTCCCTGAGGGCACTGACAGTGCCCCAGTGTGCAGGGCACAGCTCAGGGACTGCACAAACCCCTCCCTGCAGGCAGTGCCAGTGCCCCAGTGTGCAGGGCACAGCTCAGACACTGCACAAACCCCTCCCTGAGGGCACTGACAGTGCCCCAGTGTGCAGGGCACAGCTCAGACACTGCACAAACCCCTCCCTGAGGGCACTGACAGTGCCCCAGTGTGCAGGGCACAGCTCAGGGACTGCACAAACCCCTCCCTGCAGGCAGTGCCAGTGCCCCAGTGTGCAGGGCACAGCTCAGACACTGCACAAACCCCTCCCTGAGGGCACTGACAGTGCCCCAGTGTGCAGGGCACAGCTCAGGGACTGCACAAGGGGCTCTCATGGGCACAGGAGGCATCTGTCTGCACAAGTAGCCAGGTGCAAGCCCACGTGCACAAGCACAAATACCCACCCACCCACACAGCCTCAGAGCAAATGACTCAAAGGTTTCTCTGGAAAGACGTGAGGAGCATCTGATATTCTACGCTAATTCTCCATCTGGACATCCTCAGCATTGGGATGGGATTCATCTCATTGTGGTCTCCTAAAATGAGAGATATTTCAGCCCAGTGGAGGGGCACCACCATCCCCAGGGCAAGGCAGGGTCTCTGAGAGGGCCAGGACAGTGTCTGAGATAAAACAGGCCAGTGGAACTTCACAGATGCCTTTTGCTCTCCACGAGGTTGGCTCCCATGCATGCACCATGTTGGGGTGCTGATGGGTGTCACAGACACATTTTATGGAAAATCCTTTCCTTAGGATTTTTTCTCCTGAGAAGCTGAGAGGCCTCAGGAACGAAATGTAAACATTGGTTATCTGCTGTTGTGCAATGCAACAGGTGCATCTGTGATTGGCCCATGTTGGGTGTTTCTAATCAATGGCCAATCACAGTCCAGCTGTCCGGACTGTCTCAGTCAGTCACAAGCATTTGTTGTCATTCTTTTTCTATTCTTAGCCAGCCTTCTGATGAAATCCTTTCTTCTATTCTTTTAGTATCGTTTTACTGTAATATATATAATAAATTAATAAATCAAGCCTTCTGAAACATGGAGTCAGATCCTCGTCTCTTCCCTCATCCTGGGACCCCTGTGAACACCACCACAGATGGGTGGAATGAACCCAGTTTGGCACAGCTTGGCCCGGAGCAGGAGAGGCTGCAGGAGCAGGAGATGCTCCCATTGCATGCACCATGCTGGGTGCTGATGGGGGAATGAACCCCAGTTTGGCAAAGCATGGCCATGAGCAGGAGAGGCTGCATTCCACCAGGGTTCTTACAGGGGCGAGGATGAGTAGGTTTGGAGCAGGTCTTGCTCTGAGGGTTCAGTAGATGCCTCCATTGTTCTCCTGAAGGCTGCTGTGCCCTGAAGGTGTTTGAAGAGCTGAGGGACACCCAGTGCATCGATGCTCACTGTCCCCCATGGCAGCAGCAGGGCCAGAAGCTCATCCTGGTGGGGTGGGCAGGGATGCTGTGTGAGTCAGGGCCTTCCCTCAGGATGTGAGTGCAAAATCCCAGCTATAAAAACCTACAGCATGTGAACAACCCCGAGGCCCCTGCACAGCTTTCACGTTCAGCCCCCTGTGCAGTTCATGCTCTGCTGAGTTTCCAGCTGACAGAGCAGGCTCCCCAGTTGGTGCCACAGCTGCAGAGATCCTGGTGATGTGTGTGAGCTGCTGGGAGCACAGGGTGCCACACCACAGCCACGGTGCTGGAGGAGCAGCACTCCCTGAGCTCAGTGCCCAGGTACCCCTGCCCAGGTATCAGTGCCCAGGTATCAGTGCCCAGGTACCCCTGCCCAGGTACCACTGCCCAGGTACCCCTGCCCAGGTATCACTGCCCAGGTACCCCTGCCCAGGTACCCCTGCCCAGGTATCACTGCCCAGGTATCACTGCTCAGGAACCACTGCCCAGGTATCAGTGCCCAGGTACCACTGCCCAGGTACCCCTGCCCAGGTATCACTGCCCAGGTATCAGTGCCCAGGTATCACTGCCCAGGTATCACTGCCCAGGTACCCCTGCCCAGGGACCCCTGCCCAGGTATCACTGCTCAGGAACCACTGCCCAGGTATCAGTGCCCAGGTACCACTGCCCGGGTACCCCTGCCCAGGTACCACTGCTCAGGAACACTGCCCAGGTATCAGTGCCCAGGTATCAGTGCCCAGGTATCACTGCCCAGGTACCACTGGCCCCACAGAGCTCACAGCACCTGGAGAGCCTCTCCCCACCAGGCCAAGGCTGTCAGGGACAGGATGTGCTGGTTCAATGACCAAAGCAGAGTCACTGAGGTGAGCACTGACTCCCCTTCAAGTCTCGTTGTTCTCCATGAAACTCTTCCCTAGATAAGGGAGGCCAGTGGCATCTGTCCTGCAGCAGCCACAGTGTGACAGCAGGAGCAGGGCAGGGACTGTCCCCTGTGCTGGCACTGAGGGGGCACTTCCAGCCCTGGGGCCAGCTCTGGGCCCCTCAGGATAAGAAGGACATGGAGGGGCTGGAATGAATCCAGGAAGGGAATGAAGCTGGAAAGGGCTGGAGAATCCCTGAGGAGCTGGGAAGGGGCTGAGCCTGGAGCAAAGGAGGCTCAGGGGCCCTTGTGGCTCTGCACAGCTCCTGCCAGGAGGGCACAGCCGGGGGGGTCGGGCTGTGCTCCAGGGAACAGGGACAGGAGCAGAGGGAACGGCCTCAGGTTACACCAGGAGAGGTTTGGGTCGAATGTGAGGGAAAATCCCTGCCCACAGCAGGGGAAGCTGCTCTGGAAGGTTCCCTGACATGACACCCACCCTGCCTGTCCTCTCTGGGGGCAGAGCTGAGCTGTGGGCAGTGCTCAGCCTCTCCTCAGCCTGCTGAGGACACCAGCTGGCTCTCCCCTTGGGTGACCATCCTTTCTCAAGTGAAACATCAGCAGGATCCCCCATCCCAGCTCCTGCAAGGGACGATGGTGAATGCGGCACCCTCAGGGTGTCTCCCCTTTCTGCCCATCCATCAGGGGCATTCCTCCACAAGCTGGGCATGAGGCAGCTCTGGAAACCTGCAGGGTGGATCAGCCCTTTTCTATTCCCGGCAAGGACTCCAAGCCCTGCATTTCTGTGGAAAACCAAGACAGGTGATCTGCCACTCGGTTATATTTTTAGGTTAATAACAGATGTGTAAATACATATATGTCTCATCTTCACAGGTACTCAGAGCCAGGAGCTCACCATTTGCCAATGTTTAAAACAAGCCCAGAGCTAACTTGATAAACTGACTGTAAATCCAGCTCCAAGCTGACCCTCAGCTCCCAGGCTGAGGCTGCAGAGCTTGCCCACACAGCTGACACCAAAATCTGCCCACAAACAAAAGGGTGATGATACCTCCACTGAGGTGATACCTGCAGCTCAGTGCTGTCCCAAACCCTCCTGCCACAAGAACAATGCGGTTTGGGGGCTGTGTTTTCTTGCAGTGTCAAGAAACCATCCTCACTTTCCTGCCTGCTCCAGAGGGAGAAGATAAATGAGGGTTCCAAGGCACCCAAACCCCAGGAGACTGCCCAGAAATCTCTCTGTAAAAGGGTAAGGGAACCTCAGTGTCTTTGCCTTGTCAGTCTGCACTCACAGGAAACTGCTTTTATCCAGCAAGGGGAGCTGAGATCCTCTCATCGCCTGTGCCCAAGGGCTGGGTTTTCAACAAAATCCCCAGGGATGCATGGTTT
>VZSU01001426.1:40001-61568 GCA_013398715.1 Nesospiza acunhae | reverse complement strand
TTCCTGCTGCCTCCAAGGGCTTGGAAAGAGCTCTTGAAGGGGTGTCAGAAGGATAAAAAGTCCATATTTCTGCCCCAAAGCTCACCAGTCCCATGTTCCAGGCATCTTCTGCAGATATGAGATTGCTACAGAGCATGACCTCTCCTTCACAAATAATACAGCACCAAATAGACATTTTTTACACTAATGCTAATCTCCTGCATGCTTTTCTTGGCTTTCCCTTACAAACCCCATAAAAGCTGCATTACAATTGTTTATCATTTTTAACCATTCTGGCATAACAGTACTTTTTGTGATGTTCAGAATGAACCAGGGCACAGTGCAGTTGCTGCATCCGCTCCCTGAGAAGAAACACCCAAGATCAGACCAAACAAGATCTGCCCTCTTCAGACACTTCCCCTCAGAGCATTCTGGTTAAAAACAAACTTCTGTCCCCACTTGACTTGGATGTTTTGAGCAGGCTGAAGGGCAGCTGAGCTGCTCCTGAGCCAAAAGGGAGGCACAGGGACAGCACTGATGGAGAGCCCCATGTTTTCCAAGCACAGACTTCCAGCTGAGACCCAATTTCCAGCCCAGCAGCAGCACTGGGGAAGGACTCTCTGTGCTGAGAGCTGTAATGAGGCACTGTGGACACAAGCCCTGATAAGCTGCAGCTTTGGGAGCATTTCAAGGGAAAAGAAAAAAATAAAAAAGCAGCCTGACATCTGTCCCACCACCGTGCTGTGATGTCCCAATTTACAGGTGGCACAGGAGGACCACAAAAGCAGAGAATCAGCAGCAAAACCCAACTCCCCCTTGCAGAAATAAAAACATGGATAAAGTATTATTAATTTGCTGTTAATTTTCTCTCCCAGCGACTTTGTGACAAGCCCAGCTACTGCCAACACATCCAAAGGCCAATGGGAAGTTATTCTTAGAGCCCAGCCGGGCTGTTGCTGCAGGATAAATAATCCCAAATCATGCCTGAGAGTCCTGAGCTGCTGCTGAGCTGGACAGGACACCTATGGCCAGGATCAGAGGCAGGCAGGAGACAGAACAGTGCTCATGTGGGGGAGGAGATCATCACATGCTCTGGTTGTTAACAAGCAGATTAGAAAGGAGCTGCTGTGCACACAAACACACAGTGTTTGCAGGGACATACACAGCTCCATCCTGTACAGACACATTTATTTTTTGCACCAAAATGCTGCAATTCCCGTGCAGGGCACTGTGTGCATGCATAATTCCAGCGAGCATTAGCAGCAACACCTACAGCTCAGCTTGTCTGACATGTTCTGTGCCAAGGCTCACTTTTAAGGTCCTCATTACTTTGACAGACCTGAACCACTCAGGGGACAATTTCCTGAGCTCAGTGTCTGCCTCAGGCTACCAGCTCTGTGGAAAGCTGCATTCAGAATGACTTGGGCAATGCTGAGAACTAAATTAGGGGAAAAGTTTTTGCAAGTTACTGATTTTAACTTTTTTTGTTTTTCTATATTTGACCTCGGTTAGATTCTTCCTGCTGCCTCACCGAAAAGGTGGCACGCTTTGGGGCAGGGAGGAAAAATCAGGATGCTCCTTCTCTTGTGGCCATGGCTAAAAGTCTGTCTAAATTTGACCAAGTTGAGCATCTAATAGCACAAATACTGCAAGGAAAAGTATTGATTTTTCCACTGCACCTAGGATGGATCAGACAACACTTGGGCTTACCAAGAGAGGAGGAGAAGAACTTGATCCTGATGAGCAACCTGGGCTAGTGGAAGGTGTCCCTGCCCAAAATTATTGAAGGTCCCTTCAACACAAACCAGTCTGTGATTCTGTGACTTGCCCAAGGTCACACAGAGCCAGCAAAGCAGAGACAAATCTTCATCCCACAGGTTGAATTCTCAGCTCAGTGCCACAGCAACAACTTTTATTTTGCAGAGTTGTAGGAGTGTGTTTTTTGTTGATAGAGTGACAAAATTATTTTTTGTCTTTTTAAAAGGAAATAAGTTTAGAAGTTGGGTTGGTTTTTTTTTTTTGTTTTTTTTTTTTTTTATTAAGTGAAAAGACATTTTATAGGACCCAGGTATCTTTAAATTTAAAGATAGTTAATTAGACAAAAACTAAAAAGTTTTGTTTAAGTAATTTAGTAGAAAAAGAAAAGAACAAAAAAACTAATTGCTTTTGTAAAGTGTAAAGACCAAAAACATTTAGCACCTAGCTCAGTTTTTCTGTTTGTTATTTTGCTTTTTATTAAACTTTAGTGTTTCTAACACTGCAACAAAAGCTATCTTGCTGATTTTTATGCCTCCAAAGATAGCTGAGCTATCCTAAGTGTGTTATAAGCTTCTAAGAGCTTATTAGACCTAACTCAAAGAAGTTATTATAACAGAGAGCCCACATGCAGCACCAGGGGAACCTCCTTCACCTCTGATTTTCTCTATTCTTATCTCCTTTGGGGCTTGTTTGAGGGACACACACCCAAAAGTGCTCACAGTGATAAATTCCCCTCCATCCTAACCCCATCCCCTGCCCCAGCACTTCCCCAGCATCAGCAGAATTTGCATTACACACCCGAGTGTCAGCGTTGGAGCGACTTTAAATAGTTCAGTGGTCACCCTGCTCAGCTGTGGGATGCAGGGATGCATCCAGCATGTCCTGAAATGATACAGCAGAGTCCAGCTGCTGGCACCCAGCCTGGGAGGCCGGGGGGAGGAAGGGAGGAGGTGTCTGCTCCTGCCGCTCTGCTGCTAAAGCTCCCTGCAGTTCATCCCTGTGCTCCCCCACACTGACCAGCAATGAGAGGAGACACTGACAGCGCCTTCTGCTCCATGTGGGCAGCTTGCTGCTGCTGCAAAAAGGCAAAATCTCCACTTTTCCCCCCACAAATATCTCCCCATGTCCACTCAGACACAGGTGGGAGCTGCAGGTGCCCTGCACTTCACGGACCTGACCCTTCATCTGCACAGATCATGCCTGGTGCTATCAGCAGCCCCACGAATCACCCCAGTGTCACACACATCTTTTATGAAAAATCCTTTCTTTAGGATTTTTCCTCCTGAGAAGCTGAGAGGCCTCAGGAACAAACTCCAAACAATGGTTATCTGCTGCTGTGGAATGCAACAGGTGCATCTGGGATTGGCCAATGTTGGTTGTTTCTAATTAATGGCCAATCACAGTCAGCTGGCTCAGACAGAGTCCAAGCCACAAACCGTTTTTATGATTCCTTTTTATTCTATTCTTAGCTAGCCTTCTGAGGAAATCCTTTCTTCTGTTATTTTACTATAGTTTTAATGTAATATATGTGATAAAATAATAAATCAGCCTTCTGAAACATGGAGTCAGATCCTCATCTTTTCCCTCAACCTGAGACCCCTGTGAACACCATCACACCCCAGAGCAGCCACGGGGAGGGTGATGCAATTGTTTCAGCTGTTTGCACAGCCTCATAATTGCAGATGCATCATCACAAAGCATCAGCTGTGTTAGGACAGGTGTTACACAGAAACCCAGCAGGGCAGGGCAGGCTGCAAAGGACACTTTAGTTTGCAGTGAGAGGTTGGAGATCTGGGTTGTGCTACCCAGAAGAAAGTTGTTTGTTTGCTAAGCCAGCTGCAAGCAGAACTCAAATTTAATCCAGATCCAAACACCATCTGCTTTGTTCATCTCTGCTCACACAGGATAAAGGCACCTGTGGCTGAGACAAGAGGTGTTTTTAATGTGGGGGGCGTGCAAAGGTCACCTCTGTTCATAAAATCCTGCTCAGAGGAAATGGAGGCCTTGATAACACAGCTTTTAAGAGCTGAAGAAACACTATTAAGCAGATGCCCAGGTGCTAAAACAGTAAAACCCACGAGCGCTGTACTGTTGTACTCCAGCCCGTCAGCCTGACCTGGCACTGCCTCCACCTCTCCACTCCCTCCAAAACAGGACCTGCTGCTCCCTTCCCTCTCCTCACAGGACCCCAGAGCTACACTTGGAATGCCACACAAGCCTCAAATGCTGTGAAAAGCTGTAAATCTGTGCCCATTACCCTTGGAGATGCAGTCACAGCTGTTGGGACAGGAGGCAGGAGCATCCTCCCTGCTCCTGGAGAGCATCACCTGTGCTCCACCTCCCAGGGATGGAGGACACAGGGCCTCCTCCTGCCTCCTCTGGGGCTGGGACATGTCTGGGGACTGGTTTTAATGACCCAGCATCAATCAGGCAGGAGGCTGGGCTGAATTTTGCCCTTGACTGAAGTTAGAGCCTGGAATGTTTTATTTGGTCTAGAGGAAAAAGGCAGAGGGAAACAGGGGTGGAGATGAAGTCTGGCTTGTTTGTGCTGGCATTAGGCTGAAACCAGCAGTGTTTTGTGCTAGGTGCTGTTGTGCTTTTTATCTTATTGGGAAAGATAAGATATAGATATCTTCATTTCATAAATTTTCAAGATTTCTTATCTTCATTCATAAGATTTGTCTTAGATATTCTATATCTTAAGATGTAGAATTTGTCACCTGTCTATATCTAAAGATCTAGAATTTGTCACCAGTACTACTGTAACTTCACAAATGAAACATAAAAAATGTAAACGTAAAAAACCCTGAACATTCCCGTCAAACATGAGCTATAGCACAGCATCTCTTTGTGACCAAGAAAATCCTGTAATAATAAAAATTCTTCCAAAACTACTTAGTTTTTTCCTAAAATGAAGCATACAAGACTAACACACTGATGTTAGAGCAGAAGAGTGCATCCAGGGGTCACTTCTGGCCTTGTTTATATTTTTACCTTGGTAAAGCACAAAATATAGTAGTAAACAGGAAAAAAACCCACAGATTTTTGGGAAAAAAGAAACAGGGCAAGGTGGAATAGCTTTAAATTGAAAGAGGGCAGGTTTAGATTGGATATTTGGAAGGAATTCTTCCCTGTGAGAGTGTTGAGGCCCTGGCACAGGGTACCCAGAGCAGCTGTGGCTGCCCCTGGATCCCTGGCATTGCCCAAGGCCAGGCTGGATGGAGCACCCTGGGCTAGTAGAAGACACCCCTGAGGGCAGCTGGAAGTAGAATTTTAAGATCCCTTCCCACCCAAACCCTTCAGTGATGCTCTGAAGAAGCAGCAGCCCACAGAGCAGCTCCCAGGCCAGAGTGATCTTTGCCAGGTCAGGGTCAGCAAACACCCCCCGGAGCACGGCACCAAAGCCCTGCTGTCGCCATCACATTCTCTGAAAAATCCCCTTGCCCAAGATTCTTCTCCTGGGAAGCTGAGAAGCCTCAGAGAAAAAGGAAAACAATTCTTATCTCATCTGCTTCTCCTGTGTTTTGCTGCCTTGGAATGTGTTTGGAGATTGTTTATCCAACAGGTGATTGTTTTAATGGTTTTTGGTGTGAGTGTTTTCACTCATTGGCCAAATCATTGCCAAGCTGAGTCAGGACTCTGGAGAAAGTCACGAGTTTTAATTATTATCTTTTTAGCCTTCTGTCTGTATCCTTCCTGTATTCTTTAGTATAGTTTCGTAGAGTTTAGTTTAGCATTCTTTGATACAATATAGATCATAAAATAATAAATTAGCCTTCTGAGAACACGGAATCAGATTCATCATTCCTGCCTTCATCGGGGTTCTCAGAAAATACCACACCCTGCAGCCAATTAACGATCAGGGCTCAACACCCCAAATCCTGCTCTGCCCTCTGTCTCTGCACTAAATAGGAAACCCAAGCAGCTTCCTAAGCAGGGAGCCCAGAGCTCCTGTGATAAAAACCATGGTGGCGTTTCCACCCAGGTGGGAAATTGCTATCACAATTCCGGGGGTTATTAATAACAAGATATTTCTTCTCTGGGGCCAATTTATGACCAGGGCTCAACACCCCAAATCCTGCCCTTCCCTCTGTCTCTGCAGAAAAAGGAAATCCCAGCAGCTGCCTGAGCAGGGTGCCCAGAGCTCCCAGCTGTGCTCCTGCCACAGCCCTGAGATAAAAACTGCAGTGACATTTCCACACAGGTGGGAAATTGCTATCACAATTCCGGGGGTTATTAATAACAAGATATTTCTACTCTGGGGCCAATTTATGATCAGGGCTCAACACCCCAAATCCTGCCCTCTGCTCTACAGTAAATAGGAAACCCCAGCAGCTGCCTGAGCAGGGAGCCCCCAGCTCCTGTGCTGAGATAAAAACGGCAGCGGCGTTTCCACGCAGGTGGGAAATTGCTATCACAATTCCAGGGGTTATTAATAACAAGATATTTCTCCTCTGGGGCCATCTGCATCCCACACACCCCCACAAATCCGGCACTTTCCTCTTCCAGTTACAACAGTCAGGGCAGATAATTCCCTTTTTTTCCTCTGCCTTCCAGCCAGTCACAAAGGCAGAGCTTAACAGGCAGTTTGCTGCTCCAGACCATGCAGGCAAACATTGTGTCAAGCCCCACGAACTCAGAGCTGGGGTTTTCTTTCTACCAAGGTGCCAGAAATAATACAAATAAACTCTTCTTCTCTCCCTGGCTTTATATCTACAGCTCCCACACATCACTACTAGCAGGGCTTTAAAACTAAAACAGACTGGGCCTACGTGGCTTGAATTTATTCTGGAAATTTATCTCTTCTTGCTGAAAGCTCTGTGTTTGCTTGATCTTCCTGCCTTCCAAGCCCTACAAGTGCCACATGTTGCACAGCTGGATTCCTGACAGAGAAAGAAAGCAGGAGGGAAGACAGAACAGATATTTTATATATATATATATTTATATATATACACATGAATGCAACGGCCAGGGTTTTCAAAAGTCACGTGTGAACTTCAGCAAAGTGCCTTCAAATATCTCCAAGGGACCTGTGCACAGGAGAGACAGAGCTCTTGAGCTTCCTAAAATCTGCTCTCCACAGGTAGAAGCAGAAGGAAGAGGAAATGGGGCTCCAAAGGGCTTGCTGCTCTAAGGATGCTCAAGACCAGCCCTTGCAGGAAAGGATTTGCTGCAAAAGCTGTGCCAGGGAAGGCTGGAGATAATTCAGCCAGAGGAAGAAGGACAGTTCCATGTGGCACTGAGGGAAATGAGGAGAATTTTTAATTCTCAAACTCACTGGGGTCTGACTACTAGAATAATTCTGTGTTTTCCCAGCTCCAGGAGAATTTGTTCACTCTCAGCAGCTGTAACAGGGGAATATCCCTGGTGCCCCAAAAAACATGGGCAACCAACATCCACTTCCAGGGTGACAAGCCAAGGATAAAGCATGGAAAGCTGAGGGGAAGAAATCCTGTTCATCTTGAGCAGCACTTTAAAAAAAAATCCCAGCAAAGGAGAAAATGAAGAAAATGTTATTTCCTTTGAAATGGAGTACTGCACTCTGTAACAAGAGGGAAGGGGGGGAAATCAAACCCAAAGTGAACCAGAGATTCAGTTCATAAACACAGGAGAAGGTCAGCTTCCTCCTCACCAATAACTCTGTCCCAGAGGAGCCCAGCATGGCATTTGAGATAGGGCAGATATTTGATTCCTTCCTCTGCGTGGGGAGCCTGACACACACATCCTCCATCCATCCCCAGCACTGCCAGGGGCTGGGCTGGGCCCCTCCTGCAGCCACCCTGTCTCAGCAGCAGCAGGAACCAGTTTAAAAGCTGCTCCTTGAACTGAGGAAGGGATTATTTTTTTTTCCTGTGTTTGAGAAGAGGCAGTGGCTGTAAAACCTTCTGCCTGAGCCCAGCAACAGAGAGACCTTGGGAGAGGCTGATTATGGGTGGTGAGAGAAGTCACCCTCTGGCAGAGAGCAGTACAGGACAGACAGGTGAGCACAACCCTGCACCTGGAGACCTTTTTGCTTTTTATAAAATAAAGCTGATTCTGCTGCCTGTGTTCCCAGGGAGGGAGAGGCAAGGCAGGAGAGGAGACAACGACCAAGTGAAACCAAGAGGCAAATCACTGAGTGCAAAGGTTTCAAGTGATGCCTTGAGAAGGCGGCCCTAGAGCAGAGGCTGGGCAGTTCCAGAACGAAGCAGGGATTCATGAAAAGGATCTCCTCCATGGATGCACCTTGGGCAGCACAAGAGCCCAGCCAGGGCTGCACCCAAGATGAACCAAAATGGCCCCAAAATGCACGAGCGCTCCCGGGGTCTCTCCCTGGGATCAGTTCTGCTCCATTTGCACCTTGCAGTTCATTGTCCCATTGCAGCTTTAGCCCCTGCAGTCCCACCCTGCTTGTTTTTCTCTCTGCAGCCCACGGGGTTTGTGCTCCTGGGCTGAGATTTGGCTCATTTGTCCTTGGTGCCCAGCTGGAGCAGGAATTGTTTTGTCTCCCTGCTCTGTGCACAGAGCTCACCATCCCATAATACGAAGCCCAGACCCACACACTAAAGCAGCACAGAATGTGAAAAATATAAAAGCCAAACCCTGAGGCATCACAAGCATCCCACAGTCACTTTCCCCATACCCTTGTACAAGTATTGGAGAAGCCTCAGAATTATCCTCCCACACAAATCCCCAGAAGGAGGGGAGGCAGAGCAGGGCAGCAGAGCAGGGCAGCAGCCTGAGTGGCCAGCAGGGCTGTGAGTGGGGGAAATGTGGCTCAAAGAACCCTGTGCATCACCCAGCAGGAGGCAGGGAGGCCTCTGCACGTGTCCAGGCACAGCCAAGGACTGGAAAGCAGAAAAGCAGATTGTCATGGAGCTCCAATCTGCTTGGGATCTCCTCCAGGCTGGTGGCACCTCGTGCTGCCCCACTTGAGTGCTCGTGGCCAGGGTCCAGCTGAGCCACTGGGAAGGATGAGAAATGCTCACAATCATCCCCTACCCCTGAGAGCCCCTCAGAGACTCCTTTGCCACCAGCAGGGCCTGGACCAGCACCTTCTGAAAAGCACTGGGGCAGCCAAGCTCAACTGCAGCACATTCCCAGACACAAAGGTTTATCCAAATTTGCTCTATTTATTCCCAGTTCTGTGGTGGAGGAAAAACTCAAACTCTTTTCTTTCTTCCCTCTCCTCCCTACCAGCTGGAAAACATCTCTCTGCCACCAGCATCTGATCAAGGGATGCTGCAGGAAAAAGTAAAATTGGTTTTTTTGGGTTTTTTTTCTTGCCTAAATCCCTCCAAACTCCAGCTATTGCAGCAAGGCTGCTCTTCCTTTTCCAAAAATCTGGACCTGCAGAACCTTTCCTGAACTGGGAGGGAAAATTGGCAGTGATCTGTGAAAAGTGCAGGGTGAACAGATTGGCATTTCCAAAGCATGTGCAGTTTGCATTTGTGTGTAGCAATGTGCATATAAATGTGTATTTTTATGTATATGTATAAAACATACACACACACACATATGTATATCTATATATATGGAGTTGTATTTAGGGAAAAAAAGGCATCACAACTTCCAGCAAAAGATAATGAGAGAGCTGGGAAACGTGCAGGCAGCATGATGCAACTCCAATCCCTTCCTCGCACTGCAGGACAATCAAGGCTTCTTCTCTGAAATGAATGCAGAAAAAGGGCCCAAGCAGCTGGGGAAAGGGTGATGCTGGTGAGAAATGGGCTTTTTTTGTGGCTCATGCATTGCAAAGTGTGTGTGTGTGTGTGTGATGAGTCAAAGTCTGAGGGCTGCCTTGTGTCCGCCATTGACTGTGCCAATGACAGCCTTTAATAACACCACTTACAGACTCTGGAGCAGGGGGAGGCAGCACAAGGGGGGGGAGGAGAGAGCTTCCCTCGCAGGCTGGTGCACAAAAAGCGTCCCCAGGCTCGCCAAAATGTGTCACAAGAACCCGTTGATGGCTCCATAATTGCAGCCCACGCTGCAATGTGTTGTTCTAAGAGGCAGCAGAGAGCACAGCCAGGAGAGCAGATTTGGGTACACAGCCAGGAGGACGTGGGGACATCGTGGGGACACTGGGGACATCATGGGGACACGCTGGGCTCAGGTAGGGGTGGCCTGGGTGGGGGTTTAGGGGCTGATCCCAATCAGAGCAGATTTGGAGGACATGGAGACATCATGGGGGCACGCTGGGCTCAGGTAGAGCTGATCTGGGTGGCGCTTTAGGGGCTGATCCTAATCAGAGCAGCTTTGGAGAACATGGGGACGTCATGGGGACACGCTGGGCTCAGGTAGGTCTGGACAGGGTGGTGATCCCAATCTCATTTCCCAAGACACCTCCATGTGCTCACACCCAGGTTTATACTGGGAAGCAGCCAGGAGATTCCAGAAATCCCACACAGAACAGGTCAACCAGGGAGAAATATCTGCAGGAATATGCAAGTCCTGCTGCCCGCCTTGGCTCTCAGCATGATAGGGAGAAACAAGTCCCTGCCAGGTCTCATGGATGCTAAGGAGCTCCTGGAAGGCTGGTGAAGATGCTAAAAATCCTCAGCTCAGTCCAGATTTGGAAAGCTTTGGGAAGAGCTTCAGGAGCTCCCGGTGTCCTGATTATTTACTTCTCCAAGTTAAGGAGAGACCTACTTCACACACCGCCTCCTGGAGAGGCGGAACAATCAGGCATGTAAAACAAGGAGGAAATGGAAATCGACTTGATAGCTCCTTCCCCTTCCTAATGGGGAATACTTACCTAATTAGGCCTGCTTGCTGTTTCCTCTCCTTGCTTTCTTTGGGATATTATGCAGAGAGGAATTTGTCCTAAAAGTCGGTGCTTTCATTCAGGGGCATCCCCTTGAGTGTTTGCCTTGCTGAGGCAGGCAAGGGCAGCAACTCCTTCATAAAGGAGTGGGGAAAATCCCTCCTGAGCGGCTCTAAAGGGTGCTGGTTTAAGTCCCCAGCTCCTGCCATGGCTCTCGTGCCTTCTCCATCCCTCACCCAGGCAGGGGGTGCAGCTCCAAGGTGCCTCCTGGCCCAGGTGAGCAGCTCCTGATCTCTGGGAGTGACCTTGGAGACCAGCAAGGGAAAGCCAGAGGATGCAAAAGTGGACAAAATGACTCCACCCTCAGTGGGCTTTTGGACACAGACCTGACACTGGATGGTCTCAGGGCTGGTGGGACTCACAGGCACTCCCAAATCAGCCCCAAATCCATTTCACCACTTGGATGACCTCTCCAAATTAGAAATCAGCCCCAAATCCATTTCACCACTTGGATGACCTCTCCAAATCATATATCCAAGCGGTTGGTGCAGCTCATATTATAAGAAAAGGGGTGGTAAAAGCAAAACCCAAACCCTCCAGACCCACACAGACAAGGGTGACCCAAGCAGGACACAGCAAGCTCTCATTTCCCAGAGCCAGCCCCCCTTCCTTCAGAGAAACCCTGCTCTGGTGCCTCCCCTCACCAGGAGAAGGGGTTGGGATGTGCAGGAGCACCTCCCACCCCACAGAATGCTCCCTACAACAGAGCCAGGCTGGATGTGACCCTACACAAGGGGTCACAGGGGTCTCCATTCACCCCTCGACCCCTCTATCCCTTCCTCCATTTCCAGGAAGGCCCCCCCATCCCCTTCAGCCTTGCTCCTTCACCCCAGGAATTTTTTTTTCTCTTCCCTGCAGGCAGCAGAGCTTCCAAGAAGGAAAATGCAAAGCCCAAAGGGAATGACTTCAAGCAGGGAGAGGGCTCTGCAAAGGAAGGTGCTTTATTCCTGCCTGAGGGGGTGCTTTCATGAACCTCCTTTTGTTTCCTCAAAGGCTGCCAAAGGTGGAGACCTGCAGGCATTCAGGGAACTCACCCTGCAAGCAGCAGCAGCAGACATTTCCCCAAGCCCAGGTCTCTGCCTCTCTGCCTCCCCAGCATCCTGCAGTGGTCCAGCCATTCCTGCATCCCTCCCCACCCCATCTCCAGGGGAGAACCTGCAGCTGCAGCACCTGTGCAGGGAGTGAGAGGAGGGGCTGAGCCACCCCCTGCAGCTGCTCCAGAACTTCACCTCCCAGTTGTTCATTCAGCATCCAGAAAAGCTGTGTTGTTTTCCTTTTCTCTTTTCTTTTCTCTTTCTTTTTTTTTTTTTTTTTTTTTTTTTTTTTTTTTTTTTTTTTTTCCCACTAGGCAATTTCCAGGGAACAAGAAAGAACTGCACAGCAATCCCTGCTGCAAGCCAAGCCCCAGCCAGAGAGGGAAAGCAGCCCCACTCCTCCCAGTGCCCCTGGACACCCCTCCATCCTCCCAGCACCTCCTGTCCCCACTGAGCCACCCCTGTGCGGCCACTGCAGCATCCTCAGGGCTGCCAGGCTGTCAAGGACAGCAGGAGGGAAGGAGGGAGCTTTCCTTGAAGAGCCACCTCTGCAGCACTGCCAGTTTCCAGGGGAAGCTGTGAATCCAGTGGCTGCAGGCAGGAGAGCCCTTTGCATCCCTTTTGCACCTCCTGAGCATTCCCAAAACCAAGGGATGTGCTGGATAAACGGGGTCCTGCTGGATAAACAGGTGCCTGCTGCAGAGCAAACCTGCACTCATTCCTGGGGAGCAAGACCACCCAAAGCAGGATCCATCCCACCCATGGGCACTGGAAAGTGATGGTGAGGGCAGGCAGAGCCATGGGCTGAGCAGGGCTTGCTCTGCTTGGTCCCTTGCAGCTCCAGGGGGGCTCAGCAGAGCAGGACCCCAGCACAGGGAGGGACTCCAGCAAACAAGGAGGATAAGCAGGGGCAGAGATAAAAGCAGGTATTCACCAGGCAATGCCCATGAGTGTCGCAGACATCTTTTCATTAAAAATCCTTCTTTAGGATTTTTCCTTCTGAGAAGCTGAGAGGCCTCAGGAACAAAATGTAAGCAATGGTTATCTGCTGCTGTGGAATGCAACAGGTAGATCCATGATTAGTCTCGTGTAGATGTTTGGAGTTAGTGATCAGTCACAACAGAGCTGGCTCTCTCTCTCTGTCTGAGCCACAGACCTTTGTTTTCATTCTTTTCCATTCTATCCTTAGCTTGGCTAGCCTTCTGAGATTAAATCTTTCCTTCCATTCTTTTTAGTATAGTTTTAATGTAATGTATATCATAAAATAATAATTCAAGCCTTGTGAACATGGAGTCAACATTCTCGTCTCTTCCCTCACCTGAAAACCCCTGTGAACACTGTCACACATGAGGAGCTGTGAATGCAGCATTTGTGCTGGATGAGCAGACATTGTCCCAGAACTTGCTGCACCCCGAGTGGTGACACGAGATTACCAGTTTGGAGCTGAGTAAGCTCATTACAACACTCAAATCCCCCTCCAAAGGAGGGATCTGACGAGGGAAGGGACCTGTGACAGGAACAAACTGGGGGATTTGTTTAACCAGATCAGCCTGCTGGGCCAGCACAGCACGGTTCCCTGCCTCCAGCGTGGATAAACCTGCATTCCCAGGAAGCTTAACCACCCCCATCCCACATGGACAGGGTGGGCAGTGTCCCACAGCCAGCACTGGGGTCTGCTGGGCACAACCCTGCTTTTAGGGGATGAAAAGAAACACCTTTCAATAATAAATAATAATGCTAAATATGTGTTTCTATAGCAACTCATCACCATAGCAGCTCAGCACAGGAGAGAACTCAGAGCTCATCCCACCGTCTTCAGGGTGAGGAGGCAGCTGCCCTCCCAGAGGTGGCTTCAGTGGTGGCACAGATGGACTTAGAGCAAGAAACCCCCCATCCAGATTGTCCCTGAGCACTGCCCTCCCTGGGGAAGCCGTGTGGATGAGCTGGAGAGGAGCAGTCGGGGATCCAGGTGGTGATTGGGGTGTGGAGTCTCAAAAACACCAGGTACTGAGGTCATTGCAATCCCCAAATCATTCCTGGGATCCTGAGGTCATTGCAATCCCCAAATCATTCCTGGGGGGTATGGAGGTGCAAAAGCACCAGGTATTGAGGTCATTGCAATCCCCAAATCACCGCTGGGATCCAAGGAGGGATGGGGATATGGAGTCTAAAAAGCACTGGGTATTGAGGTCATTGCAACCCTCCAAATCATTCCTGGGATCCAAGGAGGGATGGGGTAGGAAGTCTCAAAAACTGATATCATTGCAATCCCCCAGATCACTGCTGGGATCCAAGGAGGGATGGGGTATGAAGCTCAAAAGCACTGGGTATTGAGGTCATTACAACACCCCAAATTACTCCTGGGATCCAAGGAGGGATGAGGGTAGGAAGCTCAAAAGCAGCAGGTGTTGAGGTCATTGAACACCCCAAATCATTGCTGGGATCCAAGGATGGATGGGGTAGGAAGTCTAAAAAGCACCAGGTACTGATGTCACTGCAACCCCCAAATCATTGCTGGGATCCAAGGAGGGATGGGGTAGGAAGCCTCAAAAGCACTGGGTATTGAGATCATTGCAATCCCCAAATCACTTCTGGGATCCAAAGAAGGATGGGGTATGAAGTCACAAAAACATCAGGGACTGATGTTACTGCAACCCCCAAATCACTCCTGGGATCCAAGGAGGGATGGGGGTAGGAAGCCTCAGAAGCACCAGGTACTGATGTCACTGCAACCCCTCAAATCATTGCTGGGGTCCAGGGGGGCTGGAAGGAAAGGGGGCTATGACAGGGCACAGCCCCACTGTCCAGCCAGGAGGAAAGGGGAGAGTGCAAAGGGTGAGGCACAACCAAAAGGAGGAAATGCCCAAGATTATCCATGCAAATACCAGCCCCTCAACACTTACACAACTCAGGAGAACAGCTTAAAAACTCCACGTGTTGCTCTGCTTTTCTCAAGACCCAGAAATTTGGACGAAAACCCTGACAAGTAGAAGAAGTTTCCCAAAACAGCCCAAAACCTCATTTTTTCCAAGGGTCACATGCCCACCTTAATTTGGCTGTGGGTTTTTCTTCTCTAGATCGTCCATTAGAGAAAAACCCAAGCTTTTGATTGGCTCCACAATCGATGTGGTTGTATTCCCAGCTCACCTCCTCTCCCTGGCAGGGCTGTGGGGGCAGAGCCTTTGCCTTGAATACAGAACCTCCTGTTCCTCAGCACCTCTGAAAGCCTCTGCCCAGCCAGCAGAAGAAGGTGGCACTGCCCAGGGGTGGGACAGTGCCCATTAGTGACAATTATCCATGGACATGATGCCATTCCTCAGGTTGCTGAGTGAGTTCCCAACAAGCCCCCGCCCTGGTTTTATTCCCTTCACAAAAATGAGTCATTTTTAAAGATCGTTAGAGCAAAGGAAGAATTAGGTGGTGGCTGGAGGGACAATCACTTCTAGGAGACCTCCCCCACTTGACAGATAGGGAAACAAGAAGCCAAGGAAGCCCCTGAGGGCTGTGGGACAGCTCTCCATCAAATTCAAGTCTCCCTTTGGCAGCCCAGGAGAAGTTTCCCTAAAGTAAAATGAAGCTGTGTAGCACACCAAGCACTTGCTATTCCATCAATAGGCAATTGTAACAGGATACACCTCCTTAGTCTCTAAATGAGTTTTCTTTCCAGCACTACATTATAGACAAATCCCCTGTCACAAAAAACAAATAAATCCCTTTTCACAATCAAATATGCTCTAACCAAGTCAAACAGGGCCACACGCGCGTGCAGCGAATCCGCAAAGCTTCCCCCACATTCCCAGCCTGACCGTCCTCCCTCCAGCTGGGGAAAGAGGCCAGAAGGAGAGGAAAGGAAGAATATTTGATCTGAGAAACAAAGTGGCAATTTCCCATTTCAGCTGGGAATCGATGCGAGGGCTCCTCGTGTTCCTGCTCCGCCGGGGCTGAGCTCTCACTGACACAACACCAGAGCTTGACTTGCTGGTGCTTCATCCCAGAGAGATATTTTTAATTTAAACCTTGTCACTGCGGAGGATGAAGCCATCCAGGCTGTAATTTACTGCTAATTCATCCTCCTGATCCCTATAACTCTAAAACCAAGTCACCAAGCAGTGGAATGCCCGGCCGGTCCCCAGCGAGGCTCGGCATGAATGAGCATCAGGGGGCTGCTGGCAGCAAGTGTGAGTTCCTCATTCAGAAAAAACAGCAAATATATCAATATTAACCATCTACAGGTAGTCACCAGGCCAACATCACCTCCCTGTTTCCCAGGGAAACACTACTGAGAATAAACATCTTCACCAACCTCACCTTTCCTCCTTTGTGGAGTGTTTTAAGCTCCAGGAGAAATAACACAGAGGTCGCGGAGCCTCATTTCACAAACATTTACATTCATTTGCCTGTGAGAGTTCACCCAGGATCAAGATTTATCCCTCTGGCCCTTGGAGGAGAGCAGAGGAGGGGGAAATGTGTGGGTTTAGATCATGCAAATGCCTGTAGTGGAAAGCTAACCTGTATTATCTGCATCAGAGCCACACATTTGTCCTGGCAAGTTCAAGTGCCAGTCAAATTCCATAAATTTATTGCCAATGGCTGGGTGGGAAAGCCCCAGCAGATCAGTGTGTGGATAACAGAGGTGGAAGGAAACTCAGAGATCAGGCATGAAAAGCAGGAGAATCAGAGGTCCCACATCTCCCTTTTGGGTCACAAGTGCAAACCCTGCCACGCTCAGCAGGACTTTTTATTTATCCCCATGCAAAAGTAGCCTGGGAATCTCAGCCACTTCACTTTTGGGTCTGGATTTCTGTTTCACTGCATGAAGCATTTGAAAACCACTTTTTTAAAGGGGGGAAAACCCTCTCAGCAGCAAAGCCTGGAGTAAAAGCAAGTCACAGAGTCTGCAAATGGTTTCTCTCTCTCTCTCTCTCTAGTGATTCCAGGTGAGGTCAGAGCCACCTTCTGAGAGGCAGCAGAGTGGGATGGAGGTTTGAACCCAGTCACTGCTCTCCCTCAGGGGCTCTGAGAACTTGGTGTCTTCTACAAACATTAGTATTTGAGGTAGGAACAGCTGGGAACATCATATTCCAGCTTCCTCCGTGGCTCCAGGAATCCCCTTGGAAGGGAGCAAGTCCCTGGCAATGTTCGCATCAGCTGGAGCTGGAGGGCTGCAGGTGTCTAAAATGAAGTGGTCACTGGGTTTTCAAATCACTGTTCAGGGCCTTCAGAGCATCTCTGAGGGCTCCCAGAGGTTTTTACCAAGGAAAGGGCTCAGGACAGTGCCACATGACACAGGGGACACAGAGTTGGCACCTCTTAGCTGGGTGGCTGCTCAGCCCCCTAAGGATGAGGCAAACTCATGCACCAACAAAAAACCCCAGACTATTCTTTGGGATGAGTCAAAAAAAAAAAAAAAACAAACCAAGGGAGAATGCCACATAGAGAGAATCACCACACAGGCTGTAGGGAGCTCAGCATGTAATTTTTGCCGCGATGTCTCCATTCCCAAAGGTGATTAAAAACATTTTGCAGCAAATTTTAAAGGCACTGGGGCTGAGATCCATGAAAGCACAGCTGCTCCCAGGCCAGCTCTCTAACCCAAAATGTTTGGTTGTCTCTGCCTATGGCAAGGCATTGGAAATAGATGATCTCTAAAGTCCCTTCCAACCCAAACTGTTCTGTAATTCCATGATTCTTTCTCACTTCAAAGCACCCATTTGCCATTTTAACTGGAAAAAGTTCAATCCTGGAAATGTCCTGTTGTGTCCAAGGGCTGCTCTTGGCTGTTGAAGCACAGACTGGAGGGCAGGGCACCACTCCCTGCTCTCATCAAAGTCCCACCTGGGGCTCAGGTTGCATTTCAGGCTGGTGAGTGAGAATTCCTCATCAATAAATGTGGACTGAGCTGTTTGCCTCTGTGTGCCTCAGTTTCCCAATCACTCAGGAACTGAGTGGATGGTTCTGTTTTAAAACTCTGTACCTCAGTTTCCCTATCCATAACACAGAGATGGAGTAAATGGTTCCGTTTTAAAACCCTGTGCCTCAGTTTCCCTATCCACACCACAGGAATGGAATACATGGTTATGTTTTAAACCCTGTGCCTCAGTTTCCCTATCCACACCACAGGAATTGAGTGAATGCCAATGTTTTAAACCCTGTGCCTCAGTTTCCCTATCCACACCACAGGAATGGAGTAGGTGGTTCTGTTTTAAAACCCCATACCTCAGTTTCTCAATCCATAACACAGGAATAGAGTAGATGTTTATATTTTAAAACCTCGTGCCTCAGTTTCCCTATCCACACCACAGGAATTGAGTAGGTGGTTATGTTTAAAACCCCGTGCCTCAGTTTCCCCATCCATATCACGAGAATTAAGTGAATTGTTCTGTTTTAAACCCTGTGCCTCAGTTTCCCAATTACTCAGGAACTGAGTGAATGGTTATGTTTTAAACCCCTGTGCCTCAGTTTCCCTACCCACACCACAGGAATGGAATACATGGTTATGTTTTAAACCCTGTGCCTCAGTTTCCCCATCCACACCATGGGAATTGAGTGAATGGTTCTGTTTTAAAACCACTCAGAGCCTGAGTGAAAAACACGTGGGCAGCACTACGTAATTTCTTTTTTTTTTTTTTTTTCCTTCTTCTTTTTTCTTTTTGTCACAGGCTCCTTGAGAGCTCAAAGCTGAGGGATATAAAGCACTTTTCAGAGGCAGACAGGCAGGCAGGGAAGCACGCTCATCACTGATGCCCTGCAGGAAGGCACTGGGCTGCCCCGGCTCTCTGCACAGACGGGAAGTCTCCTTGCCTTGGGCGCCTGGAGCGCCGCTGTCCCTTCCCCGAGTCTCGCCAGCCAGAAGGAAGGAGTAAGAAAGAGCCCTCTGAAGCCTCTCAGAGAGCCAGAAAGGTTCCCCAGATGCTTTGTGTTAGAGCATGAAGCAGTTTGAGGGCTTTGCTAGGGGGAACAGTCACAGCCCAAAACGCATCCCTGGCTGGGGAGGGGGGTCATGGGCAGCACACGAGACTTTGGAGTCTCAGCGATGTGGGACTCCGCTTTGGAGGGGTTATAAATAATAAATAGATCAAGAGCAGCCAGATGATTCCCAGGACACCACGCCATCCCGCTCCCAAACACATGTGGGCAGCGCCAAGCCCCAAACTCTGGCGCTGCAAACTCCAAAACTCAGCAGCAGCCCCACCTCTGACACCTTCCCCAGGTCAGATCAGCGTGGAACACCACAGCATCCTCCTCAGGGTTCCCTTCCTCACATGAAACTGATTCGCACACGGCTTTAACCCTCAGCACATCCCGAGCACCGTAAAGCCTTGCCGGGCTCGTCGCACGAACCCAGCCCCGGCACGGCGAGCGGGAGCTCGGTTTTACTGCATCCCCTCGGCATCGGGAGGCAGAGACAAAGCGGCTCGGTAAAAGGAAAAAGATGCAGCACAAAAGTGGCGCCGGCATCTCTCCTCCCCCTCCTCAGCCTGCGAAAGTGGAGGAATTGATATGAAAGCGGCTCCGGCAGGGCTGAGCCCCCCGGGATGGAGCTGCCACAGACGGTTCCTGCCTTCCCGGCAGCGCAGCTCAGCCCAGCCGCTCTCCTGCCTCTGCTCAGCCCTTGTTTTGCCTCACCCACCCCCTCCCCGCTCTCTGCGCTGCAGGGAGGGGTGCTGGCAGGTGAATCCGCTGAGGAAAAGCTCAAATATTCGCTCTCCCTGCGGAGAAGTTCAGCATGTCCCTTTGGGTTCGCAGCATCCCTCCCCAGCCGCGCACAGCGCGTTTGACAGCAGTGCCTGCGATCCTCGAGCAAATGCTTCCCTACAGCACCGCGACTGAGCATCAACCCGGCTTCTAAAAAGCCCGTCTTGGACAGAAACAACACTTAGATCATGCGGCTGGCATTTATTTCGCGTGGTATCGATACCGCCGAGCGCCGCACGTTCGGGATGGGACAGAGAGAGAAGCAGCCTTGGAGTGATCCTTTCGCAAAGGAGACACCCCACGGAGGGTGGGTCTGGGCAAAGGAGGGGAGAAAAAGCCCAGCTTTTCGTGGCGGGGCTGGGGTTGCGTGTTTAAACCTGGCTACACACGAGAAATACACACACACACATCTGTTGCACCGCTTGAAGCCCGGCTTAGCGAAGGATCCCACACACACAAACAAACAAACAAACAAGCACGCACTTCCCCCGGCAAAATAAACCAAAAAAAAAAAAAAAAAAAACCAAAGAAACACAAACACAAGCGAAACGCTGCTCACATCCCCTGCACCTCCAGCCAGAGGCTTAGGCGGGGGGAGGAAGCACCTAATCCCACGCTGGGAGGCACACGCCGTAATTAAAATCACAGAAATTAGAATCACAGAAGCCCGAGCCCCCCGTGCCCCGCGCCCGGATTTCTACAAACAACACCCGGCTGAAACAGAGGGCAGGCAAGGAAAATAAGTTAGCACGCTTTCCGCCCTCCTAAATATCTGTGCACGCTCAAGATAAGTCCCTAGAAGGCTGCGAGCAGTTTGCATCGGCTGTAAAAATCCCCTGGCACCGTCATTGTTCCCGCGGATCGAGAGCATCCCCCGGCATCTCGGGGGTCCCGGTCTGAACCTCCCCTCTCTGCATCACTCACCCCACGACCCGGGGAGCACCAGACCCCCCTCGCTTTCCCCAAAATCTCTTTTCCCGGCAGCGGAGGGAAGCCGTGGGCAGTCAGGTGCGTTCGCAGCGAGCAAGGCTGGGAAGCAGAGCGGGGTGGGGAAGTTTTGCGGGAGAGGTGCGGAGCCACAACGCGTTCCAGAGGCTCCCTCCCATCAGGGCGAGCCCTGCTCGGGGGTCCTACCCCCGCATCCCTTCATCCCTTCCCGGCACAGCGAGCAGATGGAGCCCCGGGGAGGAGGATTTCAGGATGGAGCAGCCACATGCAGCCGCTACAAACCCAAACAGCCCTGCTGGGGCTGAGCAAGCGGGTTTGTTTGTCTGGGAGGAACTCAGCTGCTGCCGGAGTATTAGATTTCCAGCGAAACAACGTGGATTTCCAGCAAAACAACGCGCGGCTCTGTGTTTAGATCACTTCTCCCGGTGTACATCATTTAAGGGCATATGTCTGATAAACGCACAGCATCGATACGCAGCACACACATGCACCGAGGGAAAGGAGGGAGCTTCGGCAGCGCTGACTCCGCAGCCGGGATTTGGGCAGCAAAACTCCCCAGCACCTTGCAGGAAAGGAAGCCGCGAGGGTCTGCCCTTCTCTCTTAGGTGTTCACTACCAGGGATGGCCCCTGTCCCCTGTCCCCATCCCTGGGTTATCCTCCCCGGGAATTGGGCTCTGCCTCCAGCCCCGTCCAGCCGCAACCTCACCGGGAGCAGGAAAAGTTTGGAAATGCCTCCAGCTCCTCGCCCGAGGAGAGCTCCGGAGCATCGGAGGGGGAAAACACCCCCCGAGGGGAGGCAAACCCGCAGCCGGGGGATGCCGGGGGTGACGAGGGACGGGCTGCAGGCTGAGCCGCTACCTCCGGGGAGAAAAGTTGAGCCTTGTGCATGGGGAAAAAGCCATCGGGAACGGGGGACAGCGGGCACCGCGTCCCCTCCGCGCTGGGGATGTGGAGAAGGGGGGCCCCCGCCGCGCCCCCCGCCCAGCATCCTCCCAAGGCGGGCCGGGAGGGGCCGTGCCCGAACCCCCCGGCTCAGCCCGCTGCCCGCGGGGGTCCCTGCCCTCCATCCCTCCATCCCAGACCCCCTTCCCGGGACCCGGGGGTGGCGAGCAGCAGCGGGGGCACCTCCCAGACCCCCTCCCTTCGCTGCCGCCAGGTGTGGAGGGCAGGTAGCGCTGCAGCCCCGCCAGCCCTCCCGGGGCATCCTCCGGGGCATCCTCCCGCAGCCCCCGCTGCCCGGGCGGGGCGGGGGGCTCCTTACCTGGGAATGCTCCTGGATTGCTTTGGGTGGGTTTTGGTGTATATATATATATATATATGTATATATATATATATATATATATATT
>VZSU01001426.1:29656-39981 GCA_013398715.1 Nesospiza acunhae | reverse complement strand
ATATTATATTTCTCTCCTCTCCTTTCCCCCCACTTCAGTCTTCAGAGCAGGCGCCGCATTGACACTGCAGATGGTCTCTGTGTGCGTGTGTGTGTGTGTGCGTGTGTGTGTGCGCGTGTGTGTCTCTCTCCAATCCCAAATACTCCACGGAGGCGGAACACGGAGCCCCTCTCTCTGCACTTGCCTCCAGAGCATCATCCCACTCATGGCCAGGATCCCCTGCTTGGAGAGCCACGGGAGGTTCTGCTCCCTCTCCTCGAGGTCTCCATCTCCTGTGTGTTCACCATGAAATGCCATTACCCACAAAGAGCCTTCCAAGGACACCTTTTAATCCCAAACAATCATCAGGGATCTTCTGCTCTGAACAGAGGGATGATTTGATTTTTTTTTTCCTAATTTTTTTTTTTTTTTTTTTTAGCTTTGCAGAGAGAGTGGCCGCTTGCTCCTCCTTTCTCCAGCCCACCCACCTCCGGGAGAGGGGAGAAGGCGGAGGAGCGCAGGTTGTCTCTGGAGGGGGTCCCCCAAGGCGCTTTTCGTCGTCCTAAAGTTTGCAGGGGCTGGGGAAGGGGATGGGGACGGGGAGGGAGCGGGGCCGCCTCCCGGGGCTGCCGCCGCCGCTCTCCCCCGGCTGGAACTCCGGCTGCCTGGATTCCTCCTCCTCCGGTGCCTTCCCTCGCTCCTACTCACTACTGACACCTAGGATCTCCAGCCTGATTGGGCTAATTGGGAAACGTCTCTGCCCTCCCCGAAAAAAAAGGAGAGGAAAAAAAAAAATCAAAAAAAACCCAGGAATAAAACCCAAAACCCGCTCACGGAATCAACGGCATCTCGCTACCTGTCCCCATCTGCTCCTCAGAAAAAGCCTTTCGTGGCTTTGCTTGGCATCTCCCTTCTCTTTTCCATGCCTTCCCTTCCCTCTCTGAGGTTCTCCTCCGGCTTGGAGGCAGCGAGGAGGGGAGCGGGGCGTGGGGATGCTCTTGGGAAGATCAATCTCCCAGCTGGGGTGAGCGCAATAATCCCGGAGAGCGGCTGCGAGCTGCCACCCTGGCCCGGGCTCCCTTCCATTCCCGGCAGCCGCAGGAATAAAGGGATTTCTCAGAAGCTGCTGGTGCTTCCTACCTGAGTTTGGTGTCCCCCAGAGCCCACCCCAAAAGTTCATTCCGTGTGTGAGAGCCGCACTCCTCCCTGCAGGTGATGCCAGAGCCGGCAGCAGGCGTGGGAAGGGCAGGGATGCTCTCAGGGTGCTGATAGCAACAGGGCTGCTCCCCAGGGAGCCGCGATTCCCCGAGGATGGGCTCCTCACAAAGGTCTGAAGAAGAGGAGAAGCAGCTGAGGGAGATCTCCTCTGCTTCCAGGGGGGCTGGCCATGCTCAGGCCGGGGAGAAAACTCTGCAAGCACAAGGCAAAGGCACCCAGCAGGGATGCAGGGGGTGCCTGGGGAAGAGGGTCCCAGCACCCGAGATCAGAGGCAGGAATCTCCTCTCCGGGGGTTGTGCAGCACCAAGCACAGCAGGACTCCCCCCTCCTCCCCACAGCCTCCACCATTGACAGAAAATCAGGTTTAATCCCAGCTTAGTATTTTTAATTATCTTAAATTTATGCCAGAAAGCACGGGGGCTGGGGGCTGTCTATTTGCATCCTCCAAGATATTTATTTAGAAACAATATCATGTTTTCCTTAAAACAAGTTTTATCTCCCCGGCGCGCGCCTGTGTGTGTGTGTTTTGCCTGAGCTCCCGTTTACATTTCCTGATGGATGGATGGGGGATTCAGAGCCCTTTTTATTTTTTTTTTTTCTTTTTTCTTTTTAAGGCGGTGCATAAAATGTATTTATTATTCTTTATCTCCTACCTCTCGCAAGGAGTCATTTGTTTTCATTCAGAGAAATGAATGCGATGTGAAGCCTGAAGAGTAATAACACAGCGAAATGACAACGGAGGAGCCAGACAGGAATCTGAGAGATACAATGGCAGGTTAGTAACCTCTAAAGATCACTGCTGCTCTGAGTGCTACAGCATTATTGAGCGTCCAGCCTGGCTCGCAGCTCCATTTAATAAAAACATATGAAAATCTCAAGGAAATTCAGTCTTGTGTTTAAAACCTGTTCCCTAAACACAGATAATCTGGATATGCCCAGATTACTTCCCACTAGCTGGTGGGGAGGAAGAAATTAATACCAGCTCTTTCTACTTCTTAAGACAATGGCAGGAGTCAATAGATGCCCGTGCTGTTTGGGTTCATGAAGGAGTGAGTGACAAATGAGACTTTATTTATAGGCCTGCTCATGAACCGGGCAGCGGAGGCGGGAAAGGGTTGGGGCTGCAAAACCCAAATGACCTCCCCTGACCCGGGAATTTCTGCAGCAAAAGGGCCCGAGGACAAGGAGGGTTCGGGCTCACCCTGGTGTCATGCAGTGGGTATTTTCCCCCCCAAGTCACAGCAGAGATCACAGAGAGGTGCTGGGCACCCCCTGCTCTGCTCCCGGGTGAAAACCAAGCAGCACCAAAGCTGCCTCAGCATTATCTGGGATGAGGCAAAATCCTGTTTTCTCCATCCAAACAACCTCACACACCTGATTTCCCTCCTGCTGCCCCAAAAGATCCCCCAATGCCCCTGAAGTCCTGGGTGCCAACAGCTTCCCTGAATCCCTCTGTGGTTCCTCCCTCACTGATGTGCTCGCTCCCTCTTTTCTTTTGTTTTTTGCATTATTACCTGAGCCACACACAGTGGCACATAGGAATCATTTCCACCAACACCCAAGGAACAGAAAATACCTATTTTTGCCAGGACATCCACCTGTACACTTCAAGGTTCCAACAACAGAGGACGAGCCAATCAGAAGAAAGAAGAAGGAAAAAAATGTAAAAAAAAAAAAAAAGAAAAAGGGAGAGAGACGGAAAATCTAAGTTCGACTGTGCGGGGATTTTTCTATGATTCTTTTCCCCCGCCATTTTACAAGTTTGTTAAAGCAGCGCGGTGTTTAAGTGGCTGCAAGCCGGCGCTGGCTGCTCCGGCTCGGGCCGCAGCGAGCGCAGCGCAGGCAGCGCTCAAACCCAACATCGCAGCGCCACCTGCAGCGGCCGCGCTTGGTGGCACCTGCAAAACCCCCCAAACCGCGCCAATCCTTCACAAAACAGCCCGGGGACACGGCTGCCAACTCAAAATCTTCTCCCTCCAGGTCTCTTTGTCACTCCCTCCTGCCCTCCAGTCTCTCAGGTCCTTCCAACTTGCCCCTCTCTGTTGATACACGGAATAAAATTGGCCTCTCCTGGGTAGCTGTCACCATCCCTGCTGCTGACAAAGGATGTCTTCATCGTGCTTGCGGAGGGTGGGAAATGCTGGGCATGCTGGTTTAAAGCTGGGCCAGGGCTCTGTGCGAGCTCAGGGTGAGCTCTGCCCCTAAGGGTAGCTCTTGGTCCGGCCCTAGGGGTGTCACTCTCTCATTTTTTGCCAGCTTCAGGAAGGGTTGTGCTGGCAGAAAATGAGATGAGGGTGCTACCCAGAAAAATGTAAGAGAAGTTTGCAGGGAAGAGCAGGATTGTGTCACTTGGTCACCTCGGCTTCCCCTTCTTTTGTAGCATTGTACAACCAGTTTTGGGTGGTGGGTGGAGAAAAAGCTCTTGGGAGGGTCCATCTCAGCCACCCTCTGCTTGTGCTTTGTCCAGCATTTCCTTGGAGTCTTGGGGGTTTGCACACTGGATTTTTTGGGAAGTCCAGGGTGTCCTGGACAGGCATGGAGCAGAGGGGTGCCACGTGCCCTTTCTCCTCTGTCACCGATTTGCTGCACAGCCTCTGGCAACTCCCTTAACTCCCCTGCCGGTCTTTGCAGGGATGTTTTTTGGGGCAGATTTTTCAATAGGATATTTATAAATAGCATTTTTATCAGTTATGCAGCACCTCCCTCTTCCAAGCCCTTCAGCAGGCACAATGAACTGTCAAACAGAGGTGAGATTTGCCTCCATTTTTTTGGATCACTTTTTTGGGTGTTTTTGAAGGAAGCAAAATCTCCTTTTATGTTGTCCCAGGGGCAAATCCAGCAATTCACGGGAGACACAGACCTACAGGGTCTGACTGTCCCCTTCCTGTCTAGAGCTCCTTCCTATCAGTGTGTGCTCCAGTTCATGTTAGTGCCTGGATTCAGACGCCAGCTCGCCAACCCCTCAAATCAAAGATTTCCATAATTTCCAGCCCAAGTTTCCCCTCTTTGTTGCAATTTCATTCCCGTTTTCTCCCTTCCCATCCCTCTTCTCTGCCTCCCTGCTCCAACTGCAATATCCCCAGCAAAATGCCACTTCCAGACAGGACCTGCCCTTCCAAGCAGACCCAGGGATGAGAGAGATGCTCCTTCCCCATCCCCACCCAGAGGCGATTTATGATGTCCTCAGGCCGACAGCACCATCTGCGCATCTTCCCAACCCCATCCCAACTCTCCCCGTTCAAACTCCCCCAGGGACAATTTTTCTCCTTCCCCCTTCAAATATTTGCCCATCATTATCGCCTCTGGTCACACCCAGGCTGTCGTTTGGCCAAACAAAACAGCGGGAGGAGGGACAGGGGAGAGGGGCAGGTGGAGGGAGGCAGGGTGAGATGGGAGCCAGGGGAGCACTCAGCCCATCATGATAAGGGGACTACAAAACCCAGGCTGGGGCTGGCCAATTAAACGAGGGCATCTGCGAGGGGACAAGGGGAAAGGAGTGAAAGCGAATAATATTGGAAGCAGGCAGGTGGAGTGATAAGATACAACCACAGAAAGTCGGAGGAATTCATTGTTGTTTCATTTTGGAGGACAATAACCAGGCGGAAGAGCAATCAATCCCTCCTCAGGAGGGCTGGAGAGCTTTGGGGCAAGATAAGGAGTGGGGAGGGAGGGATGAGATGGAGAAATGGGTACAGAATCAGAGGAAAACATCCCAGGGACATGCAGGAGGAGCTGGAGAGTGTCTGGAAGGAGAGAGGAGAAGGAGAGAGGGGATGGAGGGATGAGGTGGGGAAATAGGTAAAGAGTCAGAGGAAACCAGTTCAGGAACACCCAGGAGGAGTTGGAGAGTGTCTGGAAGGGGAGAGGGGAAGGGGATGGAGGGATGAGATGGAGAAATGGGTAAAGAGTCAGAGGAAAACAACCCAGGGACACCCAGGAGGAGCTGGAGAGAGGGGAAGGAGAGAGGGGAAGGCTGGATTCAGCTGAGGAGAAGCAGCCATTAAATCAGAATAATCCCAAAGGGAAATAGGGCAGCCTGAAGAGGGGAAGGGCCTTATCCACAGGTTAGGGCTTTGATTTGGGATTTCAGAACCTGGGCCAGACTTGCTGCTGGTGCAGCTCCAGTGGGTTCCAGGAGAGAGATGAGGAGCCAGGATAGAGCTGCAGAGATTTTCACAGAATCTGCAGTTGGTAACACTCTAGAAAGGTCTTTTGGGAAGTTTCCTCCCTCGGATAGTGGGGAAAGGACACATAAAATGCACTTGACAGCCTACCAGATCTCACAGCTAATTGTGGATGTCGCTGGAGGCTAATCCTGAATAGGGGGGTTTGTAAATCCTACCTTGGCATTTCTCTCACTCAGGGAACATCCACCCAGCCAAAAAACTACTTCCAAAAACTTTCAGGAATAAGATCTCCCTGCTGCCTGTCAAATCTGGCTGAAAATGCCCCAAGCCAGCAGTGGGCCCTGTAGACAGCAGGGGGTGAAAGATTTATTTTGTTTGAACCCCAAGCTCCAAAGAAAACTAGAAAAACCCACAATGCAAGCCCAACATTTGTGCTATTTTTTCTTTTCCTTGCTGCAATTCATGCTTTTCAAGCCAGTTGGAGGCAGGGAGGGAGGAAGGGGAAGTCTGGCCCATCATTTTTAGCACGTGGGGTTGGCAGCACACAGATTTACCCACTTAGGGAAGGTGGGAGACAGGAGAGGGGGAGAAGCAGGAGCTCATCTCGGGATGCTGTGGGAACCCCAGTGAAGAATAGCTGTTCTTACGTGTCAGCTCCATCACCATGGCATCAGGGAGGGAGAGCAGAGGGAGGAATGACAGAAAACAGGCAGGAGAGACTGAGGAGACAAACAGGAAGGCAAGAGGAAGATATTTCCCTGATGGGCAGTGTCACTTGTTAAATAGTTGGTGTGGGGCACCCTGGGTTTGCAGACTGAGAGATGCTGCTGGGCCCTTCAGAAAGGACCTCTTAACATGTTCCCAAATTCACAAGAGCATGTCCTTTCTGGAATGCTGGGCTGGGGCTGGTGCAGTCATCCCTTCCTAAAAACTTCAATAAAAAAAATAAATATATTCACCTATAAGTGCATATTCACAAGAAGACATCTGCCTTCTCTCCTTTGTTCGCTGGTAGGACCTATACAAACCACACGGAATTCACTCTCCTGTTATCCTGGGTGGATTCATTTGTGGTGAAAATGGACTGTGCCCAAAAACACCTTTGCAGACCTGTGGCCCCTTTGCAGTGCTACAAACTGATGGTGCAGCACCTCAAGTGTACAAATTCCAATTTTTTCCCTCCTAATTCCATTTTTTTTTTTTTACCTGTATGTATACTTCCAAGCAGATTGGGATTATGGTCTGGAATTCAGCCTTTGGCCACAGCCACTGGGGCTGCTTGGGGCCACCACCAACACTCACATCAGCAAAATGTGTGATGAGAACCTTCCCTCTATAGGGGAACACACTTTAAGATGTGTTATCCCTATGGATGTTCCCTTCACCAGTATTTATTCTGTTTCTGGATCATGCTGAGATATCCCTCTCTCTGCTTTCCCCACCTCATGGAAAGCTCTCCTAAATTCAGGAGCAAGAAGGGCACAATGGATTTTTCTCTCACCCAAGATTATTCTGGATTATTATTCCACCACTCACCCAAAGAAGTGCATTGGCTGGGAAATCCCAGATTGGTGAAGCAAAACTGTTGGAATGATGATTACTGAGAATTGGAGATTTCTGTGCTGCCAGCACTGACCCCCAAGAGAACCCTGCACTGACCCGAGGCCTGAAGAAGCTTCCAGAATGGAATGATGGAACTGGGATTGTGGGTGTGCAGTTTGAGCAGAAGTGTGTGATATCACAGGGGGGAAACCCAGAGTTTAAGGGTTTAGAATACAGGCATAGATATAAAACAAGATGGAGGTTTTGGGTTTTGGGCTGGTCCTCCTCCTCCTCCTTCTTTTTCTTCTTCTTCTTCTTCTTCTTCTTCTTCTTCTTCTTCTTCTTCTTCTTCTTCTTCTTCTTCTTCTTCTTCTTCTTCTTCTTCTTCTTCTTCTTCTTCTTCTTCTTCTTCTTCTTCTTCTTCTTCTTCTTCTTCTTCACCTTCTTCTCCATGGTTTTGGGTGGTTTTGTGTAATTGGATAAAAAAGTCCCCATTGTGGGCACAGGTGGTTGATTATTGGTTTGATTATTGGATTATAAGTGAAAATAATTTAGGTGTAATTTCTTAATTGGACACTTTATCCTTAAAAGGCCTTGTAGAGAGAGAGATGGGGCTCCATTTTTAATTTGTTAAGGTGAAGTGCTGTAGAACTCAGGGTCTGTGACATGGATAAGAACAAATAAACATCTGAGTCCCAACAAGAAATACCATCTCACACATTTAATCCTGACCTTAACAGATAAAAGAAACAAATAATCTGCACAAAGCCACTACACCATCATGTGCTCCTTTTGGGAATCCATTCATCCAAAATCCCTCCCATGCTTTGGATCACCTGCAACACCGGCCTGTCTCCCCTTCCTCTTTCCAAACCCTCCAGGAGCAGGGGATATCTCACGTCCTCAAGCTGCTGAGCTCTTGTGTCAAAGCTTTTGAATAAAACCACCCAACATCATCTCCTCAAACCCAGGTCACCGTGTGCAGCTCTTGACACCAACATTCTTATAAAAATCTCTGAATTAAGTTGTTCCACTCATCTCTTTGAAGCCATTTGCCTCCCCCCCCCACAAAGCAACCAGGCAGATACCTCCTCCCCCTTCCCTGCCCACATCTCCTGTAGAAATCCTCTTGAAGGAACCAGAGCTGCTGGAGGTGTGAGCTGGCCACGCACGTTGTAGCCCTTTATTATCTGGGGACCCCCACTCAAATGTACAGAGAGATAATGGTAATGGAATGATGCATTTGCTCTGATCTGGAGCTGTCTCAGAAAGATAAATGCCGAGGCGAAGCAGAAGTGTTTAATCAAAAAATAAACCACCTCAATATGTTGTGTATTATTATATTTTTTTTTTCCTCCTAAAGAAGCAAAGCTTGGTCCTGTCACAGCATGTTATTTTGCCAGCATTATCTCTGTTATTTCTAAATAATTCCATTTAGTGCTGGTGATGGGTAGGAGGGCTGAGATACAAAATCAAATTAATTAGAGTGACCCAACAAACTCGTGTTTGCATTGCGAGATGCAACATGGCAGCAAATCTCGCTGAGAACAAATTGCATTCAAATTAATTTAAGGAAAAAAAAATAATTTGGGGCAGATCAGGTTTATTTAGGATCAATTTTAATAAGCTAAAATAAAGTCAAGGCACTGGGTGATGCCACCAGCCAGTCAAAAGCCAGCTTTGATAGAGGTTTATACAGCTGAATGACAGTTACTTTCCAAGCCATTATTAGAAAAGCTGGGGTTTTTTTGGAGTGGCTTGGACAATTAAAAGAGCACCTCAATTACAGCTGCTGGAGATATTAGTAATGAATAAATTATCCACTAGGTTTGGCCCTCCCTTCCTGCGCATCATTTCCAAATAATTAATTTCCTTGTCACATTTCCAGGCATTGCATTAAATTCTGCAGCCCAGGAGGGGCAGAAGTGGGGAGCCCCTCTTCACCCCCTTGGATGGAGATAGACCAGGCATGAGGGTTTTGGGGGTTCCAAAACAGAAGGAGAAATTGCCAATATTCTCCTGGCATGTCCCTGAGCCAGTGTTCCTGCACAGGACTTTTCCAGTCCTAATGATCCCAGGATTCTACACACAGAGCAGGAGCAGATCCTGCATCTGTCGGTCCTTGTGCCCAGAGTGGAGGGGGAGATGTTTCTCCATCTCCCTCTCATCCCAGAACATCAGGAATGGACTCATGGTGGGCTTAAAAGGAGAGCTTAAAGAGCATGGGATGGGCCTCAGCTGAACGAGGTGAAGCTGGAGTTTATGGGGATGATGAGGATATTCCCCATCCCTGCTCTGCTCCAGACCAGGGCCAGCTGTGCTCATGGAACATTCTGGAGCTCATTCCTGCACCACAGCAGAGGGAATTTGATGAGGATCTTCTCCAGGGCAGCAGGTCTGGAGCACACAGCACAGCAGGGAGAATCCCCAGCCCTGCAGGCACCCCAGCTCTGCTTCCATCCTGCACAGGAATCCCTGAACTGAGCAGGACAAAGCCACAGGTGAAAAATTAGAGAATGACAGAACAGTTTGGGTTGGAAGGGACCTTAAAATCTCATTCCACTCCCCCCATGGGCAGGGCCACCTTGCACCACACCAGGAGATTTTAAACCTACACTTTGCCTCATGCCACACTTGCTGCGCCCATTTCCAGCTTTCCTGCTCACTTCTTGTCCCACCAGCACATTTTCATCACCCTGATTTAAATGTTTCTTTCACTCCTTCCCCATTATCCTTTACCTTGTAGACATCAGCAGCTGATGGCCAGCATTTGGAGGTACCCATCTCTCACCACTGCAAAATGAGATTGCAATCAGAGATTGCAATGCCAGGCCAGGAGACATTACAGAAATTTAAAGGCCTTTCAGTGATTTATGGCTCTTTAATCAAGGCCTTTTAATATTTAATTGCAAAGCCACAGGAGTTGTCTTTATTTCTGAAAAATCTGTTTTGGGGGGAATTAGACAATGTGAAACTTGACATGTTCTGCATGTCCTGGGACCACAGCCCTCAGAGGAGCAGAGGGAGGGTGGGCAACAGGAGAGACAATGCACAGCTTTTTCCTTGTGGCTTTGAGATGCTGCGGCAATTTGAGGTGATAAATTAACCTCCATTATTTTCAAGGAGCTGGAGAAACCATGAAAGGCTCATCAGAGGATCAGGCCAACGATGCCAGGGGCAGCACCTTGCAGAGAAAATGTCCCAGGCGGCAGAGATGGGGCAAAGGCAGGAGATGGTGACCAACAGCAAGTCCATCCCACTCCTCATCCCTCCTGTGGCACTGTGGGGTGCTCTGGGAGAGCATTCTCCAAATTCCGGCTGCAGCAGGGAAGGGAGAGGGTTTGGATTTGGGGGTTTGGGGGTTTGGGACACCTCCACCACGATGGCCACGCCTGGCTGAGGCATCACCCTCAGCTCACATTCAGGGGCTGCCATGCCTTGGATAAATCTCTGAACATT
>VZSU01001426.1:11441-26733 GCA_013398715.1 Nesospiza acunhae | reverse complement strand
GAACCGTGGCCAGGTCGTGCTGAGTTAGGAAGGAATTATGCTGAGCTGGGCATCCAAACCACCCCTCCATTACTTGGGGGACAATGCACAACACCCAAAGAACCCATCTGCTTGATTTAGGCCCTGCTCTTATTCCTATTTCACCCCATCCTTGCCTCATTTTCCCCCGTAGGATTCTAGTAATGTTATAACCAACATCATAATCAACATTTCTCCCACTCCCACGAGTCCTGCCACCCCCTCCAGCCAATTAAAAGCTGTGAGCTGACAAACCCATCAGTGCCCACTGCCCAGCACTGCAGAGGAGCCTCCCACAGAAACAGGAGCTGCAGCCACTCATGTAAACAGCAGCTAATCAGCAGCCAGCATTAGAGAAGTGTAGTCAGGTGCTGACCCCAATTTCTTTGATTTCAGGCTGTGTTTCTCAAGCAGCAGCTCAGATCAGCTCTTTCTTTGCCACTTACATCTAATTAGGAGCCCACAACGAGCGGAAGCAGCTGTAATTAAAGCAAACCAGGGAGCTGGCTGGGGGGGAGTTCACTCAGGTGGGAATTTTTGGCACAGCTGGAGGTCAGAGGGTCAGTGGGGGGAAATGACCACCAGGACCCTCACTGTGGACAAAGGGTGGTGTTAACTGTCCAAAAATGTGATATTTACCCCAGTGTGATGTCACAGATGACATTACAGGTGAATTTGGTGAGATACAGTTAATAAATACAATTCTGTTGTTTGGGCATGTGCACACCTGAGATCAACCTGGAGGATCAGTTTAATTTTGAAGATCCCATCTTGTCACACTTCAGCCCCTCACACATCTTCACTCACATCAATTCTACCCACAGAAATACCAACCTGTGTTAAATCTCATGCAGAATTGCCTGAAATTAGGTGACACAGAGAACTGGTAAAAGAGAAAAAAGTATAATTTAGCTCAAATTTCTTAGGATCAGTACATCAGCCTCACTCTAATCAGGGTTACCCTTTTCATGCCAAACCAAGAAAAGTGAGGGGTTACAATTTTAGGGATAACATTAGGATAAAAACTGGAGAGCAATGTTCCCTCCTACCTTTCCCTCAGAATTGCAGTTCTTTGGGATTCTAACTGTTGGAAATGTTGGAAAGCAACCTGAGGATGGAGGTGAGTCCCTGGCTGGAGGTGGAGGCACAACTCAGATGTCACCAGGTCCCTCTGGTGCCACGTGGTCAGAAATGTAATATCACAACTCACTGGAAAAACCTCATTTTTGTTACAGCATTAAAACACATCGGCGGCAGAGGCATCCCAGGGACTGTGTAATTTGAAAAAGACACATTCCAGCAATTACCTTGTGGGTTTTTTTTTTTCCTCCTCCTTTGAAATAAAAGCTGATCTTAATGGTTTCAATTATTTTTCATCCAGTTGCTGCCCTAGGATGATGTGGGGCTTCAAGTACAGGCAGGAAATAATTTCCAAGGGGACATTAAATGTATGTTTATGGAGTAAAATATGTATAAATGCAGACCACAAGAAATGGACTGCAAAGCATTTTATGGAGCTAATTCCATCAGGGGAGGGAAGGAGCCCACAAGTTCACTTGCACAGTTTATAAGGTCAGCGCAATCCCTCACTGGGAATTATTTTCTTCTAAATAAATGTTGCCTGACGATTTTTCAAAACACATCCTGCGTCTTCCAGGTGGAAACCGATCCTAGGCTAAAAGCTTCCCTGGATGTGGCTGCTTTCCCTCATCCAGAGACAAAACGTGGCCTCCTGAGCGTGAAACCAGAATCCAGGAGCTCTGAAAATCTCAGTGCAGGAAGCTCCAAGTCTGCTGCGTGATTTTGGGAAAGGCTTTTCCAGCTCCAGCCTGCCTCCTTCTGCAATAGCTGGAAGGAAATGTTTCACATAACTCAGCCCACACTGTTGTAAGAAGTCAATCCAGGAAGACATATGATGGTTTGAGAGCTTTCCAAAGGCAAGGCAGGATTTTTTAATTTTTAAATTTTATTTTTTTAATCTGGAAGACATCTCCTGGGACACAAAGATGACTTCTGAGCTGGCTCCTGAACTAATTATACTTTGTGAGCTTTCAGATGACTTCCTTGTGAGTTTTGAGCCTGCAGGCTCCTGGCCAAAAGGACTTGGGCTACCTGCAACCCACAGGTGTGCCCGAGCTCTTGATGGCCCAGAGCACCCCATCCCACCAGCTCAGCCATCCTGGGCAAACTGGGACACATCTGCTGGTGGGATTGGGGTAAAACTGCTGGTGGAATTGGGGTGAATCTGCTGGTGGAATTGGGATGATTCTGCTGATGGAATTGGGGTAAAACTGCTGATGGAATTGGGGTAAAGCTGCTGATGGAATTGGGGTAAGACTGCTGTGGAATTGGGGTAAAACTGCTGATGGAATTGGGATAAAACTGCTGGTGGAATTGGGGTAAAACTGCTGATGGAATTGGGATGTGTCTGCACAGGCTGCAGGGCTGGAACCACTTCTCACCTATGCAGCAAAACTCCCGATTTCGTGCTGGAAATGAAGAGCCCCCCATGCCTGGAGACCTGCTGATGCCAGATTGACCAAATTCACAGATTCTTGTGATAAATTTCTGCCCTGTGAAGATCTCATGAGCAGAGTGAGTTAGAGGAACAGGGAGTCCTGCTCCAGTAAAGCCAAAGCTTCCCTAGATCTGAAATCCATGGTGATTTCAGAAAAACAAAAAACAGGCAGCTATTTTGGATACTCATCCTCCCAAAATCCATAATTCCCTTTATAACCCCGGTGAGGACGTGCACTGTGCTTAACCAGGACAGAGAAATGTTGATGGGACACTTAACAGAGGCTCTCTGCTGCTCCCAAATTCCATAAGTCATTATCCTTATGAGAATTCCAGGGGCATAAATCAGCCACACTCCCTGAGCAATCATCCCAGATCCTCAGACTGGAAGAGGCACAGCAAAGAGAGACGGCCTTGAGGTTAAAACATGGGTTTATATCCACAGGAAGGGCAATTCCTGCCACATCTTCCACTTCTGCAGATCAGATTGCAGGGTTTGGGCACTTGGAGTGGGAATTGCTGGAGCAGGAGGCCAAGCTGCACTTCCCAAAAGGATGGAATGGCAGTTTGCTTGGCACATGTAAAATCTGCTGCAATGCAATGAATAGTGACAATTATTGTCTTTGTTCAGCCTTTCTGGGCTTGGTGAAACCAGCACAGCTCTGAAATTGGAGGTTTACACACAGAGAGAGCACAGGGAACTGGTTTAGCCAGGATGCTGCACAGTTTTTGGACTGCAGAATGGAAGTGAAGCCACAGCCCCTTGAGTCTGTCTGGGATTTGGTGAATGCAAGAAAACAGGAAATTATATTAAAAAAAAAAAACAAGGAAGAGCCCTGTGGACTTGGAAATGGTCTTTTCCTTTATTTTAGCCTGGTGAGAGTCAGAGTTCCTGCCTTGTGCTACACCTGTAAATGAAACAATCCTCTTCCAAGGGCAGGTGTAGTGAGAGAAGAAGAACTTTGGGATGCAGTGTCCCATGGGAAGGGAGGTTTGGAGGCTTGGAGGGGCTCTGGTGGTCCCACAAGGCTTTGAGTTCATTGCATCTCCCTGTGCCCTCTTCTGGGTTCAGGTTTGTGTGGGCCCATACAAAAGGAAAGCTTTGGAATCACATCCCAGAACTTCTTTGGATGCTCCATAACAACATTTAGAGATCCCCCTTCTCCATCCAGAGGCTTTGCCATGTCCCCAAGGTGTTTGAACCCCCACAGCACCATTTTCCTGCCCTTTCTGTCCTGCAGGAGCATAAAAAAAACCCCAAAAGTGGAGCAGGATGAAAAAAAAATCCTCAGGCTTGGGAAGGCAAGGAATGATTCCTGTCCAGGTTCCATCCATCCAGCTTTCTGTGCCGTCAGCTGGGATGAGTGAATCTGCATGAGTTGTCTGGGTGCCTTTTGTGGTGGGTGGAGAGAAAGAGGAACATCCCCTGTGCAACCCAGCCCAGCCGGGAGACAAGAACTGTGAATCCTCCTCTTTCCTGACCACAAAGCAGCTCAGACATCAGCAAGCTGCAGGCAAAGGCAAAAAGTCCCAAATAACCCCCAAAAAACCACCAGCTCCCCAAAACAGAAATAAGGGTGGAGCAGAGTGGGAGCAACGTGCTTCCCACAGACCTCAAACCAGCAAAGCCTGTTGGCAGAATTCAGAACATCCCTCTGGCTGTCCTGGATGGCCCAAACCCCTGCCAGGGGGCTCAGAGACCTTGGCACAGAGCCCAAGACCCCTGTGACTTTGATTATGACCCATGGAAAAAATTACCAACCTTATATGAGGATCTGCAAGCCACGAAAGTCTAATCAGCATAACAGTTAGTTTGTCACAGGGTGAAAAATAGATTTTTGGGGTTTTTAGAATGGGGGTTCAGGAGGCAAGATGGAGGAATCTGGGCGTGTCCAGCCTTTCTCCTTCTTCTTCCTGTCCTCCATCTTCTGCTGTGATGTTGGCACTTTTGGATTGGTTTAAGGTAGAAACTCACTAACTAACACAGGTGATGGGTATTGGGAAGTTATGGTAAATAATGTACAGGTAGTTTTAGTATAAAAAGATAACACTGCCCCAAGGTGGTCAGTGTGCCTCTGTCTGACCTGCTGGACAGACCTCAGCAGGCCAGAGAAAGAATGTTATGGATAAGAAATAATAAACAACCTTGAGAGCAAGAACTGAAGAGCTCTGACTTCTTCTTCAACTGCTGGGCTGGGAAAAGAGACTTTCTGACCCATCTCAGGGTCACTCTGGGCAGCAGAGATCCTGAGAGCCTGTGAGCACAGTGAGCTCATCCAACAGCTTGGCTGTGCTGGAGCAGAATTTGGAATTTGTGTTGTGCCAGAGGGGCTGTGCTTGCCCAGGTTGTGGTGTCACAATACGACACGAAATGAACGACACGCGCTGAGATGTCCAAGGCAAAACAGGGGGTTTTTATTTCCTGACCTCGAAATTTATAGAATTCTAAAAGTGACCATGGATTGGAGGATGAAATTGCCACCTCTCCAACAACACTGGTCAAACCAACAGTCCATCAATTCTCTCTCCCTCCAGAAATGGAATGTGAAATCAATCAAGGAATGCAAACCAATCATTATTTACATGAAAAGTGTGTGAGAAACTCCATTACAAAAATGCGAAGATCAGAAGGCTTAGAGGAACTTTGGAAGAACAGGGAGACATCATGGTTTTGCAGCAGTGGAGAAGTTGGAAGGCATGAAAGAGGATGCAAACCCTCACAGAGTGGTGTGGGCTGTGCCATGGCAGCAGCAGCATTCCCTGAGGTACAAGGAGAGACCACTGGATTGCAAAAGGATGGGAATGCTGCTGCAGGTTTTCCTGGCAAAAGAGAATCTGAAATAGGAGTCTCCTCCAGCCAGGTCTCATAAGCTCTTGGAGATCTATTTTATGCCTTCCAAGATAGCTCAGCTACCTTGGAAGGCATAAAATCAGCAGGGTGGCTTCTGTGGCAGTGTTGGAAACAAAAAGGTTTTAATAAAAGGCAAAATCACAAAACTCTTTACAGAGAAAAACCAAGCCAGGTGAGGGAGGATCTTTCTCCTGGTAAAACACCACTCAAAAGCCATTGGTTTCTTTGCTCTCCTCTTTCTCTAGTAAATTGCCCAGATGGGACTTTTTGGCTCCTGTCCAATTGGCCATCCTTAAATTTGAGGTGAAGTCCCCCAGGTCCTATGAGGTGTCTTTTCACTCAGTTGAGGAGAGAAACTTCTGGGCTTATTTCCTTTTTAAGGGGACAAAGGATGGTTTTGTCACTCTGTCAACAAGGAGCACATTCCTACAAGGCTCCACCTTTCCCTCCTTTCCAAAGATGGGGAAAAATCCTGAAAATATTTCCCGTGCTCCATCAGAGGCTCCATCAGCACAGACACACACACTACCCTAGATACACAGCCCTTCCCCAGGTTTGCTTTTCAAATTTGCCTGTTGACATTTCCCCTCAACTCCTGGTCCTCATTTCCCCCACTGGCACAGCTCGATCCTTTCTATCCTTCACCATCACTGCGAGACCCCGGGCTGCTTTGAAAAATTATAATAAAGCAAAATTAGAAAAAAGGGAAGGAAAAAAAAAGAGAGAGAGAGAGAGAGAAATAAAAACCCAGGCAAAATGAGCAGAGGGAAAAAAGAGAGCTGGGAAAGAGAAGAATGCATGTCAGCTCCAAGCTGCCGCACACGGGATGCCTTTGCTCAGCACACATCAATGCCTCTTATCCTCCGAAGTTATTTCCCCTGGAGTGAACCTATCAAAGATTTTCAGCCTCTCTGGAGAGAGCAGTTCCAGATAACGCTGGATTCCCTTGTCAATTTTTGCCTACCAGGCTCTGGCAGCATTTTCTACCTGACACTCTGATCTTGACACCGGGCTGGAGCAGTGTGTGCCCTGGGTGTGTTGTGTGTGCATTCCTCTTCCTAAGCACTGCAGATGCTTTCAGACTGCAGAGAGGAAGGGAAAACCCGCTAACACTTGGCATCTGTATGCACCCTACTCATCTGTAATTCCTGTAGTGTCTTGCCCTGCTTGTAATTACAGTAATTAATATAATTACACTAATAATAATGATTATTATTTAGGGCGTGCCAGATCTTTCCTGATACAGCTCCTTCCCTGGAAATCCTGGGCCTATATTTGTAAAAGAAGTCACTGCAAGATTTCCAAATAAATGCTCCCCACAGAAATCCTGCTGCTGTGACAGCTGGGAATTCAGAAATATCCATCCCCTCTCTTCTCTTGGCTCTGACAGCAGTTGCTGCAAGGCCCAGCCACTCCAGCAGCTTCCCACCGTCTCTGTGGTGGTTCAGACAGGTCTTTTGGTCACTTGTGGTTTATTTGTGGTTGGAGGAGAGAGGCTGGTATCCCAGGATGGCTTTGGTGGGTCACACATCCTTCCTTCTCTCTCTGGGGCCACATTATCCTGGTGGCATTCACTGGGATGGGGTTGTTTATTTGCACTGTCCATGACCTTCCAGCTTCCTGGAGATCAGGCTGTGCCTTGGCAGCAGTGTTTCCCCCAAGGGCAATGTGAGACCCCCAGAAGGTCTCAGTGAGGTGGGAATGTGGGAAGAGGATCCTTGATTGCCTTGATTGAAATTTAGTCACTGTTACCATCATTAAATCATTGAATCATAGCATGGTTTGGGTTGGAAAGGGACTTTAAAGCCCATCCAGTTCCAACCCCCTGCCATGGCAGGGACACCTCCCACTGGACCAGGTTGCTGGAAATGATTGGGGAAATACTGGGGAAATTATAGATCTGAAACCAAGAGCCCTGTTGGAAACTCAGCTGCACAATGTAGCCCCTCAAGGGCAAATCCAGCCCAGAGAGGACACTTTTAATTGCCAGCTTTGCTCCAGAACCCACCTGTTTATTTTTATCTACCCTTCAGCTCCAGGGCCTGGGAACAAGTTAGGAGAAAGAAATTTTATTGTGCTGCTCCAGCCCTGTGAATACACTTTGGAGTCCTGGGCCTCTTCCTGGTTCCTGCTGTTCCCCTCCTGGGAGATCCAACCTTTGTGAATTCCAGGAAGATCCAATAACAGTTTAAAGGTGGGATGTGAAATTGGATTACATGGGACTCAGCCTCAGAGCAGAGAGAGGTAGCTGTCCTTGAAGGCCAGCAGCAATGCCTCCTTTCTCCCTGCCTGGGACCCTCAGTGAACCTTGGACAGTGAAGCACATGGTTATTCCATTCCACCTTGCAGCATCCCTGCTGTAATTGATGATATTTGCCAGGCTGCTTTTTTCTCTTTTTGAATGCCATGAATGGGAGGATGCAGCACACATCAGTGCAAGGCACAGTCACTGCCCGGCCACAATTGTTCCCTGCTCACAATGGGAGAGATGCATCCAAACAGGACAGAAAAATATCACTTTGTCAGCCTGAAGTAGGTGTGCAGCATCTAATCCAGCCATCCATCATCTCTCTGCTCTCATCAATGGGAGGGAGAGGGGAGAAGCAGGCAACAATAGCAGTATCATGGTAACAAGGACAGCACTGCTGGATGGGCTCAGGGAGGGCTCTGTGCCCTGGGGAAGCATTAATCAGACACAAAAGGGCACGTGCCACACCAGAATAGCTCTGCTATTATTATTATTATTATTATTATTATTGTTATTACTTACTCCATGTGATGCTTTAGTGTCGCAATAGGACACGAAATAAAACAACACAGACACAGGAACTCCAAGGTAAGAAGAAGGGAAGTTTATTTCCTGACTTGTTGGGAAGGATGAAAGTTTGACAGGAAGGTCTCACAGATATGTGTGCTTGGCAGAAAGATTTTTGAATGAAGAATCTGAAGAAGGAATAAAAATGAAAGCAAGTTTTGATATAGAAGAAAAGAATTGCTGAGCCAGTCTTACTGGCTAACCAAGGAGGCAAAGGGTGTGTTAGTTAGAAGGGGTTTTTATGGCTTAGAGCAAAGGATAAACCCACCCCAAACAAGAAGATGTTTTTACCAAGCACAAAGAGAGCACAGGCAAACAGGGCAGCAAATGGTGCAAGTAGAAAAAAGGTCTCAGAATTTTCCACTGCAAGAAAACTGAAAAGCAACTTCTAGCTTAAACTGTGATGTACTGACTTTTAGTGACTGGAGAACAGTAACATGAATATGGTAATTACAGTAGTTATGACAGGCTATAGATAAGAGTTCAGGTATAGATTGGTTCTACTGTATTGAGATGCTCAGCAAAGAAAAGTCTATAATGCATTGTAACCAAAACCAAAGGGTGTCCAGGGCTGCCTGCAGCTGGAGCTGACAGCTGTGGGCACAGCTCTGTCACCCACCACCCTGGGCTGCTGGAACACCTTGGATACAAGAAACTGCATTTTGGAGAACCCCTGGAGTCCTGCATCTCTCATTCAGGCTCTTACACTGACTCCAATATTTATAGACTTCCAAGAGTGACAGTGGATTGGAGGGTGACAGTGCCGCCTCTCCAATGACACTGGACAAACCAACAGTCCATCAAATTTCTCCTCCTCCAGAGAGGAATGTAAAAACAATAATTATTTACAGAAAAAGTGTGTGAGAAACTTCATGACAAGAATGTAAACATCAGAAGGCTTAGAAGAACAGGGTGACACTTTAGCTCCTCAGGCAGGGCACAGCCTCAGTGTGCTCCTTCCATGCCCCAAGCAGCCAAATGGAAAAGAGGAAATTCTGCAGCCCCGTTCCCAGCTCTGCCCAGGGATGGACTTTGGGGTCAGACAGCTTCTGGAGAAAGCTGGAGGTCAGCCCTGGACATGGTGTGGAGCCAAGAAACCAGCTCCTTGTGAAGCATCCTTCCCTCCAGAGCCCCAGGGTCATTCCCTGGTGGGAATAATGGCATCCCTCATGCTGGCAATGCTCAGTGTGATGGTGTGGAGGGAAATGTGGGTGAGGTTAGAGGTTAAAATTATCTCTGACAGTTCCAACTTTGCAAAACCTGCAGTTTTCCCCTAAATCTTGTCTCACAGAATCATAGAATGGATTGGAAGGGACCTTAAGGGTCACCCAGTTCCAGCTGCCCTGCACCTTCCACAAGGCCACGTTCCAGAGGGAAGCTGGAATGAATCCTGCTCTGCTCTGAAACCCATTCCTGGTGTCATCACAAGCTGCAGTGACAGCAAGGCACTCCTGCTGTCTTCTTCTGTCCCAGGATGTGCTGGTGATATCAGAGGGAAGAGGGTTGGCACGAGAGCTGCAGCTCAGACCTTCTGCACAAGGCACCACCTGATGTAAACTCAAGCAAAAAAAAAAACATCTGAGGCTGTGCTCTCATAGAAATCAGGCCTGAAAGGAACCATTCAGAGGGTTCCTGAACTCCTCCAGTCCTTTCCAGTGCTCTGGTACCCAGGAAGAACCAAAGGGAATCTGCAGAAGGAATTTATATGGTGCAGAGTAAAATCCCCAAGGAACAGCATCTTTAGAGGCACTTCCAAAAAAAACCCAAACAAATGAACAAACCAAACCAAGCCCCAAATTACAAACCATGAGTTCTTTGGGGTGCATCCTTTCTCTCCTCCCATCTCAGTCTCACAGGCCAGGCTGCCCTCTTGCAGGAGGTGGCCAAGACAAGGAATGAGGGGAGATATCAGAGCAAACACCCATCCCTCAGGGCCACGTTGCATGGCTGCTTCTCTGGGGCTTTGCAGGAGCTGCAGAGTGACAGCAAAATGCAGCTCCAGAGCTGCCAGAGTCAGGATGATGGGGTGACAATGAGGGACACAGGAGGAGCTGCTAATGCAGGGGAGATGCCGGAGCAGCCTTAATCCATTTGCTGCCTGAGACTGCACAAAGCTGTGCATTGAGAAATCCAGAGTGTCTGGGTGAAGTCCGGGAGGGTGAGATTTGTGTTTGTGAATGTCTGTGACAGCAGAAGGGAGGAACCCTGCTGTATTCACCAGGGGAAATCCTGCTGTGCTCCTGCCTGGGCCCCGATGAGGCATTTCCAGGGGTGCCCTGATGCCTTGGACTGGCTGCCTGGAACAGGGGCAGAGCTGGAGAATAAAGTGGGGATTTACTAAAGGCCTAAATAGATACACCCTGGGCAGTGCAAGAACAATGTTGGAGTTCTGGATGCTGAGAATTTGAGACTTTCTGTGCTGACAGACTGACTCCCAAGAGAACACTGCATTTCAGCTGAGGCTGTGGAGAAGGCTTCCAAAATTCAATTATAGAACTGAGATTACAAGCGTGTAGTTGATTAGAAGTGTGTAATATCACAGGGTGGGAAACTTGGAGTTTGGGGTTTTAGAATATAGTAATATATATAAAGCTGAGATGTAGGTGTTAGGGCAGTAGCTGGTCCTTCTTCTTCACCACCTTCTTCTTCACCTTCTTCACCTTCTCCATGGTTTGGAGTGGTATTTTGTAATTAGGGTTCCCAAGATTCACAAGTTACAAGGTCACAAGTTATTTTGGCAGATATAAGTTTGGTCCATTTGCATATCAGGGGTTAATTGTCCCATTGCAGCTCTGGGTGATGAAGTCGCATTCCCCCAGTTTGCTCCTCCCAGTTCACTTTTGTTTGTAGTTTCCAGGCCTGAGGCTGTGAGGTGTCCTTGGTTCTCAGGGCGGAGGGATTGTTCTGTCTGCCCAAACTGTGAAGAGAGCTCACAAACACTGCAGGGAGTTCAGAGCTACGCACTGATGCAGTACAGGACCTGGAAAATGTAAAAACTAAAATGTAAGGCATCAGCCCAGGCTGGATCTGGCTGGCAGAGGTGCCTCCCCCTCCTCTCCCTGCTCTGCTGATGCAGCAGCTCTGTCCAGGCACACATTTGGTGGATGGTCACACTCAATGGTGCGTGGACGGGCCTGAGCCCAAATCCACCCTCTGTGCTCTGGTGCCCAGCCCTGCCTCTGCTGTGAAACCTCAATTAAAGGCAAGTTGAGAGCTGCAAACTCTGCCAGGGAGTGCAGCTTTACTCAGTCACAGAGCTGGTGATTTTTGGGATGTGGTTCTGCAGATTTCCCCCATCCCTGTGTGCCCAGAGTCTGCCTGCAAGGTGAACCCATCCCTGCAGCATCAGGAGGGGGAACAGCAATCCCTTCCCTCTCTGCCCCCCAGCAGGACTTCGGCTGCAGGGAGTGGTTGTGCTGGAGCTGTGGCAGCTCAGGGGGGTCCCCAGAGCCACTGGAGCATCTCAGGTGGGATCTGAGGGCACCAGGAGTCATGGATGGATGGATGGATGGATGGATGGATGGATGGATGGATGGATGGATGGATACTGATGTTACCCAGCACTCCCCATCACCTAAACCCCAGAATTACCCTAACAAGCTTCCCTGCAGCAAGAGCCCCACTACAGATGCCTGGGAAAGGGCCCTCTATATTTACAAAGCATTCAGAATTTGGGGTTTTTCTCTCAGGAATTTATCCAACAGCATTTTGACCCTGTGCAAATCCCTGCTGTGAGGATGCTGCCAGCAGAAGCAGCCCCCACCTGGAGGATGTCCTGGTGTTTGTTTTCAGCTCGGTTTTTACAAAGTGCTGCCTGCCTGTCAGAGTGGATGCCCCCTGGTTATTGTATCTCTCAGTGGTATCTGTGGTTTTACAGACATCTCCAGGATGTCATTTCTGGCTCTAAGCCACAAACTGAGCAAGATTTGCAAGGAAACACAAAACTTCGCAGTGCCTGTGCTCCTGGCTTGCTGCTAATCACTCTTGCCTCCAACACAAATTTATTTTTCAGTCCTGTCCAAACTCCTTGATGTTGGATTCGCCTCCCCAAACTCTTTTTACCAGCCAAACACAGAGATTTGCTGTAAGGGAAGATAAATCCTTCTGCAGAGTGTCAAAGGACTTCAACCCCCAGCTCCTGTAGGGGCACCTTTATCTGAGCTGGCTGAATCTCACTTTTAGGGTTTGGGGAGGGAAATTCAGCCTCCTCCTTCCCACAAATCCCCTACAAACTCAGGCAGCTTTCCCCCCTCACAGCACTGTTCAAAAGCTCAATTAACTAATGGCCTCAAAGTGCTGCCAAGATGGATGGCACCACAGGAGCAGAAGTACTTCCATGGCTCTTTTAATAATAAAAAAAAGTAAAAGCCACCCGACAAATCCGTGGCTAGAAGGGCCCAAGGTGTCAAAAGAGATGGACAGTGAGTAAGTGAGAAGGGGATGGGATTCCAATTAATCTTCCAGCTGGCACTTGGTTCATTTTTATCTCCCCTTTAGCTCCAGGGCGTGAGAACAAGGTAGGAGAAGGAAATTTTGTTGTGGACTTATGAATGTCTCTGATAAAGAGCCAAAAAACCCCTCCAGGGCACCACAGTGCTCTCCTGTGTCTTTTCTGGATTTGCTATTTCTAAGGTAAAAAAATCAGGCAGGAAAGGAAAAAAAAAAAAAGCAAACCCAAAACAGCTGGAAAAGACCTTTTCAGATCAGTTTTTAGTGTCATAAATAAGTGGAGAGGTGAGTAAGGCTGTAATTGTTATTTTTCATAGAATCATAGAGTCATAGACTGGTTTGGCTTGGAAGGGACTGAAAAGCCCATCCAGTTCCACCCCCTGCCATGGGCAGGGACACTTTTACTGTGCCAGGTTGCTCCAAACCCCATCCAGGTAGCCCTGAACACTTTCAGGGGTGAGAAATTCACAATTTTTGAGTCCAGACAAGTGAGGAAGGTACAAACCTCTCTCGAACTTTCTGTTTAAAATAAAGAGAACTTTCTGTTTAAAATAAAGAGAATTTTTCTGCTCAAAATGAACAGAATTAAAATAAACAGAATTTCCAACTTTCTGTTTAAAATAAAGTAACAAACACTAACCCCCAAAAGAAGGCTACATTTCACTTAAAGCCACAGAAAAAGCTTCCAAAATTAAATGATAAAACTAAGGTTGTGAGTGATTAGTTTAAATAAAAGTGTGTGATGTCACATAGTAAAAAAGTTAGAATTTAAAGTTTTAAAGTAGAATAATATATATAAAACAAAATAAAAGTTTTAAAACAAAAACTAATCCTCCTTTTTCATAAGTTTAAGTAACATTATATAATTAAATAAAAAGTCCACATTCCAAACCACAAGTAATTAAGTTAAAAATAAAAAGAATTTAAATATCATTTCTTGATTAAACAATTTATCCTTTAAAAAATTTATTAAAAAATCCAACTCCAGTTTTTTAGTTTATTAGCATAAAATAGTATGCTAATAAATGTTATATATATGTATATTATATATTATTGTATATATGTATATTAGTTTTATAAATTGTGAGTTTTATAATTTTAAAGCTCACAATTTATAAAACTATAGCATAAATAAAAACTAATAAACATCTAAATCCAAACAAAAAATACCATCTCACACATTTAATCCCAACCTTAACAAAAAAAAAAATAAAATTAAAACTCAACAGGTGGGGGATTGTGCTTGGCCACAGGTCAATAGGGCTGTTGGAGTGATTGGCCTAGATAGGTAAATTCTGATTTTTACAGATACTCCGGAGTCAAAAGGGTCCCAGCCACTCCAAAACTTCACATGTGCCACATCCATGCTGGGATTTTTGTGCTGGGTGGATGTTACCAGGCCTAAATCAATAAATCACAGCTCCTTTTTGGGTGGGGGTTGTTCAGTGGGCTCTGGGCACTTTAACTCTGCATTTTCTGGCTCTTGTGGCTTTAAATCATAATTGAATGTTGCATTAAGAGAAGGGTTTTTCTTATTTTTTTCCCATTGAAACGGTCATTTTTATTATCTTTTATCCCAATGAATTAACTTGGAGAGGGGTTTGAGAGTGGCATTTAAAATGTGGGGAAACTGGAGAGATTGAGTCAATTCCTATACAAAAAAACCCCCACATTTTGGGGTTACTTTAAGGGAGGGTGAACACACCATAAAACCACTTTGTTGAGGGTCAATGATGGAATGAGACCTTTGTAGTAACAAGGATCAGATCCATAAAAACAGAGCAATAAACCCATCAAAGGAGCTTTCTTCATTTTGTTTCATGTGGAATTTTTTTTTTTTAATTTGTAAAAATCACAGCTCTGTGCTCTTAGTAAAGGGGATTTTCCACCTTTCTGTCCTTCCTCTGAGCTTCACCTCTCCTCAAATCCTTCCTCCTTTGTTCTTGTACTGAGCAATCTCTGTGACTCCCTCTGCTCCCACATCAAGTGTTTGCCCCATTTCTGCAGTCCCTGAAGACTCTGGGGTTTTATTTCATGATCTTTGAGAGGGAAAATGAGATTTTATAGATTTGCAGAGCACTGGGCAAATACTAAACTGTTATTATTCATTTTCCTGCCTTGTGAGCAGGGCTGGGGGGTTGCAACTATTGAATAATTTTACAGAACCACTGGTTTTTTATCCATATCCACCTTACCAGAGAGAGCCAAGGATTAAATTCCCTGCCCTTGGATGGGATATTGTGGGCAAGGAATGTGCCAAAGATCACTTATGAAATTTTCTTTTTTACTTCCTTGGACATCAAGGCTCCTCCTGATTTGTCCAGGAATAAACTGCTCCCAGTTTAAATCATCACAACAATGAATAGCAGAGATAGAAGATTGCAGAGGCTTTAATGGATAAAATGGTTATAAAGATTAAAAGAACAGGGGTGACAAAATGGATCACAGGACCCTTTCCAGGCCTTGTATCCAGGATTAGGATAGGGATTCCACATCCACAAAACCTGTGGAAGACCAGCTCTTGTATTCCCACACACTCTGCAATAATATCTCCTGCTTCCAGAGGAAATTCAACCCAAAAAATGCAATATACTCAACAGGGAAAACGAAAATAAAAATAATGGAAGGAAAGACCAGCATGG
>VZSU01001425.1:121618-155750 GCA_013398715.1 Nesospiza acunhae | reverse complement strand
AAGAGTGCCCGTCTTGGACAGGTAACTCTGCATGGTCCCTGAGAGCTCAGCTGAGGAATCATGTAGGAACTGGATGATTATTTGCATCTTTTGAGCCACACCAGACAGCACTGATGATTTAGGGCATGCAAAAATGCTCCAAGTGCTGGAAAAGCCTTGAGGTTCTTTGTCAAACTGGGAGTAACCTCTTCAATACTGCACAGGACAGTGAAGGGTACAAGTATAGCTCAGTTTGCCAACTCTTGACTTGGGACATGTCTCAAAAAAGATTTTTATTTCTTTTAGCCAACAGGCATTTGTATTTCCAACCCTGCTGGAAATCAGGGAACAGGTTTGGCAGGAGTGCAGACAGAAACAAACACCATGTACCATTTTCTCCTTGCCCTGTGACAGCTCTGGTGAAAACTGCAGCTCCTGCCTTATGGAACAAGTTTAATCTCAAGCAGAAATGAACAAAAAAAAAAAAACTTTTGAAATTGCCTACTGTAAAAAAAAGTCTCCTGCTGCACTAAACATATTTTTAAAGGTTTATTTATGCTGATTTCAGATAAATGTATGCCAGTAGAAATAAAATAACCTCCTGCAGATAATACAGGTAGCCACAAACTTTGGCTGTCCTCTAATTCCCAAACACTTATCCCCACATACACTTCCTGTTCCCTGACTCTCATCAGCTGGAAAAGTCATTATCTGAAGGGAGAGCTTTGCATCTGTCAGCTGGGAAAGTGATTACTTAAACTGATAGCAATAGCAGTTGTTTTAGTTTGAAATGGCCATTTCAAACATTCATTTTTCTTTATCTTTTTTTTTTTTTTTTGGGGGGGGGGGGAAGTTGTTATTATTATTTGGTCATTTTATTGTTGTGAACTTCAAAGAATTAAACAACATGAACATCTCAGCTTCTTGCTGACACAGATGGGCAAACTTTGGAGATAAACTGGCCAGGACAAAATAGATGGGAATGACTGTTGGAGAGTGTTTGAATTTGAGCAATCACATCAATAACAGAAAGTGTATTTTTGCTGCCTTTTCCTTCATGCCCTCTCTTTAAGTTGTCTCTTCTCCATCATTTTTTATCCTGAAACATAGGTGGGGATCAAATACCATCCTGGGGGCCCTCTCCTTGTCCTTTAGAGTCCTCTTCAGAGTCGAAATTGGTAAGAACTGGGATCACCCTAATTAAGTTGAGTTGATTGCAAATTGATGTTTCCTTACAAGAATTGAAGCCACCTCCTCCCCCACACAACCAAATCATCTTTTCAATTCTGTGAATTGCCTTTAATTGCTATGAAGGACATCATAAATATCTGGTTCTTCCAAAAAGTTATTGGAAGTCTCAAAGTTTTCTTTAAAAATGTAGGCCAGCTCCAAAATGCTCAAAAGTGTGACTTCATTGAATGCTCTTAACATCCATATTTAGTTCCCAAATAAGTAGCCTAATTTTCCATAACACTGTGCAATCAGTAAGTCTCATTGACCTCACTGAGTGTCTGCCTTCTCAGCAATTCCAAAAAAGAAAGCAATTTATTTAGAAGTCAAATATACTCAGAGAGTCTTCACTTGTTCATATTTTCTAAAGAATGTATTTTTTAAAAATGTATTGAACTTTCCGTGTTCATGTGTTCTTTGAGGGGCAGAGACAGGATGAATAGTTTTTATGTGTTTATCTTCAGACACTTTTATATTATTTTAGTCTAAAAGGATATTAATCTTTTATTAGATTTGAATAACATGAGAAGATTGAGATGTCTTGGGCTGTGTCAGAAATAAAAGAACAGTTGTGTCCTCTATCCTGTTGGCTTGGAAAATGCCTTATGTGGAAATTTCCACCCTCTTATTTCAAATGGTTTCAGAATTCAAATGATGGAGCAACCTGGTTTTGGACTACAGTGTTTTCTGAATGTCTGATCCTTTGAGTTTTGTTATTTTGACTCTTATCTCCTATATTTTTATAACCTGAATAACTTGTTGTCAGTTCATTATTGAATGAACCACTTATTATCCTGAGACCTGCTATACAAACACCGTTAACAATCCTGTTATTTATCCTGTGAAATATCACAAACTGTTATGAGTATTTTATTAAACATGAGGCACCTCAATAAATCTCATGATGGATCTAATTCGTAACAAAAAATGAACCATGCAAAGTTCAAAATATATTCCTGTAATACTTTTTCCAGACAGGAGATCTGAATTTTAACTCCTCCTGGCAATCAGAGGACAGAGTTATCTGGAATTTAAACTTGTGTGCTGGGGTCTTTTGTTTCACTAATACTTGTCAAAATTCACACTTAATGAATCCTCCCTCCCTCCTATATTTCTTGTTAAAGGTCTTTTTTTTCCATTAGAACTATGGTGAATTTTCATTAAAACAATAAAGAAAAGCTTTTCAAAAGTGAACTGGCCAGGCTCAGAGCCAGCACTGGTGGAACTCATGAAAGATGATGGTGCAGACTGGAAGGTTGTCTGCCCTGGTGCTCATTTTACATTTCCAGTGTCTTCTTCCATCTCCTTTCACACATCTCTCCAAGTTTCAACTGTTTCATTAGGAAAAGCATTCAACGACTTTATAATACACTGAGCCAACCAGGGCTTCCCTTCCATTTTGGCTGATTTTTATTTTATGGTCTCTAGAAGGTTGTATACAATTACCCACAAAATGCTGAGACCTCTCTTTAGTTTTTCACTAATTGTTTCTTTCTTACTACAAGTATTTTTATGAAAATAATTACCCACTAAATGCTAAGACCTCTCTTTAGTTTTTCTCTGATTGATTTTTAGTGCAAGTGTTTTTATGACAACAGGAGTGGACAATTCTGATGTGCTGCTGTAAATTTCCCTAATGAGTCACTTCTATAGCCTTTCATCTTTCCCATATTTCCCTCTCATCCAAAGCATTCCAGGATGATACCAAACCAGGACACTTATGTTTGTGTCCTCTTGGCACAGATGAAAATGATTTCTTTGAGTGTGAGAGCTGAAAGATCCAGGGAATGTGGAAACACACAGCATCATGAAACACCTGCTTGTTTTACACTTAGATTTTGCTGCAGAAACCAGTTTGTCAATCCCTCCTGCATATGCTGCTTGTAAAACCTCCCTGTAGGTTTGTTATTACTGTTTAAACTCATATTTTTGTGTCATGGAAGAATGATTTTTGGGCAAGGAGTCGGGGGTGGTGCGAGGAGCTCTTTTATAAACATGGTCTAGGGTGAGATTAAGTCAGATGAGACAACATCACATCTGAGAGCCATTTACTAGGGAGGAAAAGGGAGCTGTCCCACTACTGAGGAAGGGTAAAGACAGAGAAGGAGGAAGGAAAATGCAGAAGGACACGGGCTGCACACGAGGCCCAGAGGGCAATGGTGCTCAGCCTGGTGCCCGGCCAGAGGGCAAGCGAGGAGTGGCAGTACAGAAAGTACAAAACCCAAATGCCACGTTGGTTAGAGCCAAGGCAAAACCACAAGAACTAAAAATCCCCAAATCTTGTGTCACAGTTACTTCTGTACCCCTTGGCCCCTCCCCAAGTCCTCCTGCAGGCAGGAGAGCATTGCGGTTGCACCGCAACCCATGGGCGCAGAACTTTTTCCATCTGATTGCAGAACGTTTCCCACTGATTTGGTACAGTGTCCTTGGTGTTCTCCTGCTGGCTCCTTGTCCCATGCAAGACAGGAAATGTTTGCCAGCAAAGCCTTCCCAGAGCCAGGGCTTTCTCCATCCTCTGGAGAGGATTCTTTGCAGGGTTCTTTACATCCCTGGCTGCCTCCTGCCCATGGCACATGTGCATCCCTCCCCTCTGTTCCCGGGACAAGAGGTGCTGCAACACATCAGAATTACCCCAGTTCACCTGGTGTGACAGGTGTGCTCCATCCCAACAACTATTGAAACCCTCTAGTGCCAGGAAATGGGAACCCGGTTTTACAGCCTGTTTTCACCCAGGGGATGCTGCAGGATAAAAGAGTATTTGCTCACAGTGTGTCCCTAATGCTCCAAGAGGGGCTTCAATGTCTCTGTATCAGGAAGAGATTATATTGCCTACAATAAACAAATTGAATATTTCTAGTCAATTCAAAGTCATATTGAAATGGAAACAGCTTCAGGAGGAAAAGCAGGGAGATGCTGCAGGTAAGATGAAATTTCTTCATATGGCTCTTCAATAGTTTATTGGTTACTTGCATCCATGGGTTGGACTTTTTTTTTTTTTTTTTTGTTTGAGATATCAGGTGATAGCAACGAACATAAACATGATTGCCTAGCTTTTCTTCTCTTTTTTCTTATGGTACCTGAATGTTGATTGAGTTCTATTCTTTAATGAAAATCCTTCCTTTCCTGGACTCTTTACTCCTCTTCAAGTGTTGAAGAGTAGGAAGTTTTTCATTGTAGTTCTTTCACCACAAGGATTTCATAGTAGCTTCTCCTACACTACAAGGAAAATGTCTTAATATTACCAGTTCAAATGTATACATTTTATATCATCTAAATTTTTGGAAGATAATAAATTTAAAGGGATAGCAGACTGGATTGGGGATTAATTAAAAGGGTATCATATACAGCTACTTTAAGTTGAAGCACAGAAGGCCAACAGGCTTTCCCACCTCCACAGTTTTGACAAGTGGTGAAGTGCAAAAATGGACAAAAAAATGTTTCTTTTTCATGCACATCTAGATTTCAGAACTTAATAGTTTGTCTGTATGACTTAAGCCCACGTTTAATGGATGTGCTCTGGAATTTGTGAGCGCCTGCTGCAGTTCAGGACTGCAGACATGCTCAGGGAGGGCAGGGCCAGGAATTTTGATGGGCATGCCGTGGAAGGGTTGGCAAATGCTGTGCAATGAAGCGATTACAGCATCTCGTACGTCTTCTGATTAATAAGACAAAACTCAGTTGCCCAAACGAAAATCAGTCCTGACCAGACAAGAAAACTGCATGAGATTGTTCTTTCTATCAGTTCAAATAGAAATTGCCCTGTGATCAGAGGGAGTTTGCAGCAGATAACTCCTGTTCCATGTGGCATCGCTGCTCTTGGCATCTCACCATGAAATGCAGTCCTGGACTCGGGCCAGATTAAACAGCTGAGTAGCTCTGCCTTCGGATCCAGAGGCACAGGAGAGCAGGAAAATAATTCTCCAATGTCAAAATCTATTTTCTTACTTTTAACAGTAGCTAACATTTTGTGATATATATACACAAGCCCATATAATGAAACGGTTTGTTTTATGAGGCTACAAGGACATATGTAGGGAAGAAATAATGATGCATTTTAAAAATTTGTAGCAATGGAGATTATTCACACTTTATGTGGTGTTGGAAGTTAATATTTGTGATCTTTGTTGCTGTTGTGCTGTGCAAAATGAGTGTTGGTGTTATTTAAGTAACCATGGATCAGAGACATCAACTGACTACCAGAATTTCTGATTTTTGCCGTCTCTAGTTCTACCACAAGAAGGCTGTGGGAGCTGAGAGTTTGTTCTGGGTTTTGAGGAGGTACTTTGAAATGCTTCTTGCCTTAATGTTTTGCAGTGTAATTGAGGGAGGTTCAGAAGATCAGGGGACTCGGTAAAGCTGCCAGTGCAATGACTTGCCCACAAATTTTCCAAAGCCTTCATTTTGCAGTGATTGTCACCCCACAAAAAGTACACTTTTTAAAATTTTCAAATTAGTTGAGAAACAAATTGAGGTTTTTATTGAATCAGGCTATATCTTCAGAACTTTTTCACACATCCCTTAGTTTTTGGTTTTCCTTTGGAGCAGCAGACATTGCTCAGATGCTAGAAGGTTGCCATCCAATGGACCAGGGTCATGTGGACATACAAAACTTTGAAATTTATTTCCTATCTGATTTTTTGGTGCGAACTGAAGCTGTACCCATGAAGTTTATTTATTACAAAACTTTTTGAAGGTTATGTCCTACCTCATTTTCTGGGGTGAACTGAAGCTGTACCCATGAGCTGCACCTGAACATTCTGAGTTTCCCATGGCTGGGAAAACCTGGCTACAGGAGTATCTGAGCTAAATTCTCAATGACAAATCAAATGGAGAGCAATTTTGTCTAAAAGTTACGTGTGCTAAAATAATACAGGCATCCGGTAATGCCTGGTAAGTCATGCGCTGCATTAAAACCTTACCAAAAAAAAAAAATCAAGACAGATATAAAATAATTGGGAGGTTCTCTTTCTTCCTGTGAAGATCATCAGTATACAGTAAGTCTCTTAAAGACCAGTGTTTAAATTATTAAGGCTGCCAGTTTAATGAAAAAGTAACAGCTCAATTCAATAATTAATGACAACAATTTGTGGCAAAGCACACAAAATATTTTTAGCATGTGTCTCAAGAACGGTTAGACACAGGATCAAAATATGCAATGTTACACACAGTATGTTCTTATCTGTTAGCTCTGGTAGAGGGAATAAACATTTTTTCCTGATGAGAAAATCAAAGTTTTGTGCCATTTCAGTGAAGTCAAGTTGACACCTGCAGAGAAGCAAGTCATGACATTTCAGCAGACTGGGTTTTCCCCACCCCCCCCTCCAGTTGTGGTTTGTTTCTTCATTTTATTTACTCTGACAGAAAAAAGAAAAACGTTGAGATGAGGATTTGGCATATTTTCTAATATTTCTTCTTATTTTCTTTTTTTCTTTTTTGTTTTCCTCTTCTCTTTATTTTTTTCCTTCACTAAATAAGTAGCCCATGCATTCTGGGCTAGGGCAGTTCTACTGAGGAGGAAAACACTTGAACATATTAATATTAAAATAGTGTCCCTCCTTTCTTGTGGCACCCCCACCCTCAGATTGCTCAAACATTGCTACATTTATCAAGATAATAAGCTTCAGATTTCATAATAGATCTATTTTCATGTCATCCTGGCATAGACCTGCCTGACTGAGACAGGAAGATCCTTAAAAAAAATATGAATTTAGGATCAATAATATTTATAGCTCCATTTATAAAGCTGGAGTCAAAGGCACGGATAATGCAGAATTTATTAAGGGAAATTACACTGGGGATTTTGTTTACTGGCCTCTAATCCTACCTCGACTTTTTAGCATCTCATTTTGTCAGGAAAACATAAGTTGCAGGTGTTCATAAATGTAAACTGGCACATAAAGAAGCTCACAAATTATATCTGTTGTGACCTAATATTGCAGAATAGGGTGCTCTTCAATGGTGTTTTTCCTGGCTGCATGCTATTTTTGTTAACTCTGGGTACCATTAAAGTCTATGATAAAGTTATTGTAATGGAATTGAAATACATTTTATTACACCAATATAAGTTCCATTTACTGTGCAATATGACAGTGCTTAATAATTTTATATTACAAGCGTGATTATGACATCAAATTAGTAATTTTCACAAAGTACTTGCATTAGACACTCATATGATACGATGCAGTGTATTTTAATTCTCTGGGGTGCCTGAAAACACATATTTTAGCAGGGGAAAAGCAGAAATATGAAAGGAAGCACCTCATAAGTCCTTTGAGCAATTTCCTACGGATATTTACCTTCCACTGGGATACAGGTATTATCAAGATTGCTTTTAGATTCTAATATGCTGTTGATAAAGCCAGGAAGTTACTGAAGTCTAAAAATTGTGATAAATCTTCCTCTTTGGTGATCATGCCAAAGGTCCCCAAAGCCACTGCCTTGTTAATCCGAACAGCCTCTTAGTTTGATTAATTCCACTGGACCAGTGGGGCTGCTCCTGGTGGATTGGGTGGTGGGAAGGGTTAGAAACTCCAGCTCAGATCTGAAATTGGGGGCTAGTGGAGCTGCAGAGCCCCCTTGGGAAAAGGAATGAGTTTGTGTCCCAGGGAAACGCAATTCCCTCCAAGGTAGAGCACAGTGGACTTGGCAGTGCTGAGCCACGCTGGTTTTGAGGCAGGAACGCAAGATTTGTGTCCAAATGATGTAACTGTGGAATCTTTGGGTTTTTTTCCCCTCTCCTTGGGGTATTCACATTGAATTAATTTTCTATTCAGGTGCTGAAAACTTTTGCATTGCAAATTCGTCTGAGGGTTTGGCTTTTATCTGCTAAAATAAATGACAGAATGCAATGAAGGTTCACGAGCATCTTAATAAACCTTTAGGAGTCTGCCTTAAATACCAGTTTTCTATACTAGAAAGCTCATCAATATCTAGACAGCCATGCAAACAGCGAGGAGGCCAGTCCATTAATGAAATGTTAATGACTGAATTAGACCTGTAATAACAGAAGTAGAATGCACTGCTGTGAGTCCATTAACATGAGCAGACCCTGCTGGGAAACAAGTAAACACAACATACAAAGGGAAAACTTGTGCTAATAAACAGTTTTTGTGCAGTAAAGGTGCTCGGAAGCTCAAGCTGTAAATCCCATTCATTGCTCTTCTGGTGGGTTTTTTTTTTCCGGAAGTTTATCCAAGCCACATACCCAATATACATTTCACAGTGACATAAAAAGAAAATGCTCCACAGCGAAGTCCTTGCCTTGAAAATTAGCCAAAGAGTTCTGCCATATATCCTGACAAACATTCCTATTGTGATATGTGGTAGGAATAAGGAGTTCAATGGCGAGTGCAGCCTCATCCTTGTCTTTGGGGAGAATTTCTTGCCTGTGAGGTTGCTGAAGCCCTGGCACATTGTCCAGAGAAGCTGCGGCTGCCCCTGGATCCCTGGAAGTTTTCCATGTTGGACAGGGCTTGGAACAACTTGGGATAGTGGAAGGTGTCCCTGCCCATGGAATGAGGTGGCACTGGATGATCTTTAATGTCCCTTCCAACCAAACCCTTCCATTTCCCTTTGTGCAGGCGGCCCAGGTGGGTGGCAGGGAGCAGCAGTTGTCACCTGATGGATGGCTGACCCCAGTGAAATGGAGTTTATGGGCCCTCACTGGGGCCCTCGCAGCCGTCACAGAAACTGCCACTGTTGGCACTAATTAGGAGCACTGTTAAAATTTTATCTTGTGCCTTAAAAGTTGATTGTGCTTTGCAAAAGGTGTTAACCCCAGCAAAGGGGATGGAAATACAACACTGCCAGGGGCTTCGTGGGTGACCCTGCAACACTCCGTGTGAGAGTTCTTGCCTTGGGATGGAGGAATTAATGACTTGACTTTTTGGAATGAGAGCTTCTTTCCTCTTCCAAAATGCATCACCTTTTAATTTTTTTTCAGTAAAAGAGATATAAAAGCAGTTGAATTCTGGTCTTGAAAACCTCAGCAATTTCCTCACATAGGAAAAGCCAACATGTGTGGATCTTATCTAAATGTCTTCCCTTTTGGCAAGATTTAGAAATTTACGTGAAGCTAAATATCCTCCTCCTGCTCCTGGAAGCCTCAGTGTATTTCCCAAGGGGCTGCTTTTCACCCCCCTTGCCCTCACCTGGGCAAGGGGTTTGGGTTATATTTTACTCTGTAAAAATACAAGTAATTTCCCTGAATTTGCCCATGCCATTAAAAAGGATGCCCTGTGGTGTTTCCAGGGAGGATTTACTGCACTGAGGACAGCTGGTTCTGGTGGTCAGATCCTGGAGGAAAATGGGGAATATCAGTTCCCAGATACCAAGGCTGGCACAGACTCCATGTGTCACGTCAAGTGAACCAGCTGCACTCTGTGCTTGGGGTCTGTACCCCTAAATTAAGGGTAATTTCACCTCACTACCCTACAGAGCTGCCTCAAGGGGGGGGGGGGGGGGGGGGGCACATAAACCCTAACAATGAAATTATGTACATTTTTACCTTCCTGTTAGTACCAATTGAATTTAAATTTGGGCAACTCTGTGAGTGTCTGAGTCCCTGGTGGCCTTTTGGTTTTATGGCCCTGTCTTTGTTTCCTAGGATAACATTGAAGGACTGTGTAGAGGAAACTAATTTAATTAGAAAGAATGCAGTGATCTGATTATGTGCATTGAAGAAATAAATACAATATCTGAGTACTGAAAGAAATGTTAGAATTCACTGTCAGTTATGTGAAGCACCCACTACTCTTCCCTCTTCACAAAAGCACTGAGCTAAGCTGGACTTTTGAGCCACCTTGCCAAATAAAAGTAACGAAATAATAGTTACAAATAAAAGTAACAAATAAAAGTCTATTTTCAGAAAAAAACAAAATTTGATATGACAATTTGAGCAAGTTGCACTGTGTATAGTTGACTTGTCAACAGAACAGTTTTTGCCATTTTCACCTGTGTCCCGATCATCTTTCTTGCAATACAAAGTTTTAAAAGTCATTACTAATACAGGATGGTGCATGGGAGGCTTTGCCTGTGTGAACAGTCTGGGCAAAGTGAGGAACTTTCAGAAAAAACCTTTATTAATACATTTTTGGTTTGTAATCCTCAAGTGAGTCACACCAATTTCAAGGTAGATGTGATACAGAAGGAAGGGAAATAGCAAAACAGATGTAAGGTAATGTAACAGGCTAAAAGGAATAACTGGGAAATATTTGTAGCTAATGGAGATGAATTAAAGAAAAAAAAATCTGTGTTTTCCCACAGACATAATGAAAAATCTGTTGTCTTGAGAAGGGCTTTGGCCAGTTGTTGGAAGTGAGGACAGAGGTTTAAAAATTAGGTGGAAGGAGGGGAGGGGATGTGAAAAACAGAAGTTTTTGAAGTAGGGAGAGGTGTTTGAGAAGCCAGATCTGGAATAGAACAAATATCAAGAATCTTGAATGCAGTGTGGGAGAGGCAGAAGATCAGCAGAGCAGGGAAGGTGTGGTGAGGCTTCCTTGGCTTTCAAGGATGATCAGTGCCTGCCGCTTTATCCAGAGTGTTGTAGACATTTGGGGTGAAGGGATGAGGGCAGCCATCAGAAGCACAGCTGGAAACCTCTGGAAAAGAGGTTTTATCTTTGGGTGCAGGCAGAAAGGGCTTTTGAGGCGCAGGTGGGAATTCAGCAGCCAGGGGCTCCTGGCTCCATTGCAACATCTCCCTCCACCTCTCACCTCTGAGGAGCTGGATTAATATTCTAAACCCACCTGCTGCTGGGGGTTGTGGAGTGAGTATAAAGAATTTATTTCAGCCTGTGTAGAATGAAATTGCACTTGGGTTTCCTTCTTTCCTTTGTCCAGGAATTCCCTGATGCTGCTGGGAGCCTCCCTGGTAAACCAGCCTGCCCTGAAATCCCCACTGAGTGAAAGCTATTGCTTTTTTGCCCACTTTTGGCAAACTTCTGAGGGTAGAATAATTTCAGCAGATGCATTTATTTGTCTGACTTTGCTGCCTGGTGTCACACAGTGAGGTTTTCTGAGGTATTAACTATCACTTTAAATTCTTCTCGCTTTGAGTCATCCCATCCTGTATATAATTTGAACAGGTTTTTGTGTAATTATTTCTCTCAATAATTACAATTATACAATTGCTATAGCTGCCAGTTTTGTTTTTCTCTCCTGCCAGAGAACAGCAGAAATGTATTACACTTTAGTGTAACTTATGATCTTGGATTCGTGTTTAAAATGCATGGAATATTTTTCATCTTCTGTTTGAGGCAATACCTCATCTGGGATCACATCTCACAGTGTAAGTTTACACGGAGTAAATGGATGCCTTGTACTGCAAATAGAGTGAAAGAGAAAAGGATGCAAGAAATAAATAAAATCTAAATTTTAAAGGCATGGGAGGGCCAGTGAATATGGCTACAGGTAGCGAGTGACCTGGCAGATCTGCACAGTTGTGCAGGCAGGTTTGTGTATGGTCCCTTTTCCCTCTTAAATAAATTGGATTTGGCCATCATTGCAACCCTTTGTTGTTGTCTTTTGATGAGGATTCTAGGAAATTGGTTTGCTGGCATGTGTGGTTTGCTGGCAGGGAGAGCAAACTGGAATTTGCAGGCACAAGTGCTCCCAGTGGATATCAAATTCCAGAAGTTGTGCTCTCCAAGAAAAAGTTCCTTGGCTTTGAGTTTTCTGTGTGTGTTTGGTTTTACCCCCAAGGTAGGTAGGAATAGGTACAGTAGGATGCAGGAAAGGGGTGGGAGACTTTTAAAGTCTTTTAAAGTTTGGGACAAGAAAGTTTTTGGTACCTAATCCACCTGTAAAAAGCCAATGCTCAGTTGGGTACACAGAAGACAGGAGGGGAACCCTTGTAAGGAACAGGGAAATAACAAAATGATGGCTCATTGTTCTAAATGAATGCATGCTGCTTTTTAAAAACTGATTTATGGCTATCTCCTGACAAGGGTAATTAGAGATAAAACAGTTTAATCTCATGAGTCATGCTGAAATTTTCTTTCAGTGACACTTAAAATTGGAATGCAAAACAAAAGAGAGAAAAAGGAAAAAAAAACCCAGAGACTATTTGGTGTGTGTAGGTATGAACATTTTAAAGAGATGCAGGTTTGCATAATGACAAACAATTAATAATTGCAGGTATCACAGGGTGATTGGAGGAGAGCAATCTGATTCTCTGTGTCCATTTTGGGTGTCAGGCATGTGGGAACTTGGACACCAAACTCTTCTTTGCCTTTTAGTGTTTTAAGTCAGCAAACAGGCTGAGTGTGCAGATGCATTTGATTACTGATGGCCATTAGGACATGAGCAGCACCATGAATTATTAGAATGGCTGCTGACTGGGCTTCCAAGAAAAGGTAATTGTTTCAGAATAATCCCCACAATTAATTTCAGATGTGTGAGGTCCATTAACTGCAACTCCATGCCATGGGATCCATGGGATGGAAATGTTCACAGCAAGAGCTAAGTTTGGGGTGGGAAGGATGGGCCTCTGAATTTCAGGGGAATCTGAGTGTGGATTGGGTTTTTTCTGGCTCTTTCTGAATTCCTCCAAACCCATAACTGATTATTCCATTCCCCTGAAATGCCAATGTGCATCACTGGTTGGAAATGTTGATGAAATGGACACATCAGTGATGCAAAGGTGCTTGGACTGTGCCAGGAGTAGCTTTTTGAACATGGTGGGACGTGTTTTAACACATTATCATCATTGATCCTTAGTCATCCTTGTGTTTTAATGCTGCTGCTTGACAGTGGAACAGGGATAAGGTGTCAGACTATTGTAAGAAATCTGTATTAGCAGAACTGCTGCCTGTACTGTACCATGAAATGCTCACAGACACCATGTGCAGTTTGCACCCTCAGCAAACACCAAATACGACTCGTGATACGATGAATTTTGAGCAGAATTAATCCTTACTCAATCATTCAGCAATGAGAAATATTGAGTTGTTTTTCTTAAGGATTAGGAAAATTCTTTTGGAAGGAGACAAACATTTGTCCCTGCTGGAAGCTCCTTCAGCTGTAATGCATCATTGTGCCTGACCAACCCTAGAAACCTTGGAAAGACAAAATATGTACAAGCTGGTTGTTAAGCATATGTGATATGTTTTGCCTCGTCACCTGGCAACGAAAAGGTTTTTCTAAACAAATTTCACACATTGCCAAAATTCCAACTTTTTTGAAACACGTAAGCTGCTTGTTTTTTATTTATTTCTTTCCCCTTTGTCAAACGCAGCCCAAGGTACATCTCTCTCAGAAGAGCAAATGTTAGTATTTCTACCAGGGGCAAAAAATAACTTTTGTAAATTTAATTCACTCAGCAGTACACACTTCATGTAACTGCATTGGGACTGTATGAAAAGATAGAAAATACACTTTGTGGAGTGATTCATAGGCTGTCCTACAAGTGCTTTAAAATTAACAAATAAGTAGATACCAAGAAACCTTTGATTGACCTGAATTCAGCAAATGAGCATAAAAATAAACAAGCCTGGCTCACTCTAAAGTTTAAATGATAAATAAATAATAAAAGCTGTGAAGATAGTGAAGGCCCTTGAGGGGAAGCTGTATGATGAGTAGCTGAGGTCACTTGGTCTCTTCACCTGGAGGAGACTGAGGGAGGACCCGTCCCAGTCTTCAGCTTCCTCAGGAGGTGAAGAGGAAGAGCAGACACTGATCTCCTTAATGTGGTGACCAGTGACAGCATCTGAGGGAATGCCTGGAGCTGTGCCAGGGGAGGCTTAAGTTGGATATCAGGAAAGGTTCTTCCCCAAAGGGTGCCCAGCACCCTGCCCAGGCTCCCCAGGGAATGATCGCATTCCCAAGGCTGCCAGAGTTCCAGGAGCATTTGGACACCACTCCAGGGATGCCCGGGGTGGGATTTTTGGGGTGTCTGTGCAGGACCAGGTTGAACTTGATGATCCTTGTGGGTCCCTTCCAACTCAGGATATTCCACGATTCATAATTTCTGTATCTGTATATTGTTTTGAAGGAATATGAAGAGAAGTGAAAGTTAGTAATTTTTCAAGTTGCAGAACATTTAGCCTAGAAATGATCACATCACTGGCTGACACAGCTCAAAGTGTTTAGTTTGGAGGGTGAAAAAACCCACTGAGATGGCATTTCTTAAGTTTGAATGAAAGGTTTTGAGGACAATACTTCAAATTGCAGTGGGAAAGCTGTATTGCTGCACTCGGGCAGGCTTTAATAACCTCATACATTTGGGTGCCTCCTTAATCCGCCAGCTGTTTTCTCTTATCAATGTATTTATCTTGTGCCATCTTCCTCCCCTGTGCCTGGCAGGGTCAGTGCTGATCCAAGCCAGTGCTGATGGGATTCCAGCCCATTACCACGCCGAGGGGGGCTGGGATTTGGGTGCACAATGGGGTGTGACACCTCTGAGCGAGGGGAGGCAGCTCCTCGTAAATGACAACGCTCCGGTAACGACACGCGGAGCTTGGGAGCCAGCGCTGAGGAGGAGCTCTCTGAGCTGGGAGGTAGAAAGGTGATGCCCAGGAAATAAAAGATGGATGGTTTCCATGTGGTTCATGCAGGATTTCTCCAGTTCCATGCCACCACCACTGGCACCAGCATGACAAAAATGATGGGTTGTTACTGGACGGGTGCTCCGCGGTGTAGCCACGAGCACTGTTGGCGTTGTGCTGCCAGGAAAAGTGTTGAGATTTTTAATTACCTTAATGGTGAACTAAAAAGTGGCTGTGTTTCTAGTGGCATGAAGGGTGCAGAAAAGGGCTGTAAAATGCTAAAACAATGGCAGGCTCCTCGCTGAAGGATGCAGCACGTTGTAATAATGCGGCGCGTTTTGAAAAGATCTGTATTTTTTCAAAGGCAAACATCAAACAGAAGGAAAAAGGTTATGTCACCTTCACCCTCACAGTACTGTCATTTATATGCTATCAGCTCATTAAATTCACATTAAGATACTCCATGGGACTTTAGGAGCTATTAGTGCACCTAAAATGGCATAACAAAATCTCAGTTCACTTTAAGAGAGATGGCATTGCGACATTTTGTATTTCATCACTGAATTATTATAGTCTCAGATGCATTCTGCTGTGATGGTAATGGAAGGAGGAATACTAGAGAGGAAAGCTGTCCATTTGTTTATCCCCAGGGAGAGAAAAAAAGAAAGTTTGATAAAAAACTAGAGTGAAAGTAAAGCATTAACAATTTAACCCCTGTAGCAATGCTAAAGAACACGCAGCATTTTTTGTATTCTGATTTTCAGGATGTTTAAAATAACGAAAGAAGGAAAATTTTGTATGTAGGGAGTTGCTCCAGGCAATGGAAGGTGCAGCAAATGTACTGCATGAATGCAGACATCTGAGTCCTTTATAGGTGAAGTCTCTCATGACAGCCATAAAATACCTTCCTTCGAATCAATTCTCATGATAAAAATGGTTATTGTGATTAAAGTTGATGTTCTTGTTAGTTTGCTGTTGCTTTTTCCCCCTTTGCTTTCATCAGAAAATAAGTGTGCTCTTCTAGGTAAACCTACAACCTTGTGTTTATAAATCCCACGTGCGATAATTCCCAGGCTCAGGAAAGAATAATGAAAAGTGAAGCCGTACCAAGTTATCATTAAAGAGTTAATACATATTTATGCATAAATACTAAAGAAGCACTATACTGCTTGATAAATAATAATTAAAAAAGGATATCTGAATTAGTGAATATATATTTATGTTTTGGATCTGGAAAATGGCTTGATCTGAGGATGCTTTTTCTACACAGTAACTGCAGCTGTACATGAAATACATAAATAATATGTGTTGAAGGGTAGAGAATAAGTTAAATTCAGTTTTTGAGGTAAAGGTAATTTTCTTATAAGTGAATAATCAAAAAATCAGAAGTGAGATGAAGAAATTTCAGTCACTTTATGTGATATATTTTTCTTAATACCTATTTAGAATTATTTAGAAAACATAATAATCTCTTAGAAGTGCTTCCTTCCCTTTCCATGAGCTCAGCCTCACATGGAATAAAAGGCATCAGAAGAGGAGGGAAATTTGAGAGTCCAAAGCACTGCGGAGCCTCCAAATGTGCACATTCACGGGGGGTGAAACTCATCCCTGTGTGAGAGCCATGACCAGCTCAACTTAAAACTTCCAAAATCCCTTTTAACTGCATGGATCTGACACAAAGCCCTTTGGTGCAGCAGGAGGGAATCTCTTCAGTGGAGAGGGAGCTCAAAGACCTTGGGAGAGCATTGCAGGAGAAAGCTCAAGGTTTTGAAAATAGAGGAAAGCAGAAAGGGAATAATAATGGTAATCACTGAATAACTAACTGCTCACTGAGCACCTGCTAAATTTAATTCTGGCTACGTTAAGAGCATAATCTCTTCAGCACAGTGATTCTGCTGCTTATTAGATAATTCACCTGTTGGAAAGCACGAGATCCTCCAGTTTTATCATGAGGTGCCTGGAGTGGTGACTCTGCAGGCTGAAACCAGACCTTGCAGAGAGTTTTCTGTCAGACAGAGAAGATGTGTTGCACTTAAACTCTTGGGTTTTACCTGCTCTTGTTGGTTTGACCTTCCCTGGAGCTGTGGGACCCTGATTTTGGACATTGACCTAAGCACAGGTTGTTCCTGTTAATTAACACAGAGGAATTAATATGGAATTTTGTCCCGTCTGGGGCAGGATTTTTAAAGGTCTGGTGAAGATTTGCAGTCCCAGTGTTATTGCTAAAGAGCACTAAATTTTAACCTCTCTTCAGACAGTGGTAGAGTTGCAGCCATTAGAAGTCGTTGCACATAAACAGGGGAATTTAACATTTAGGACCATTTGAGGCAAAAACCCAGGAGTAGTTGTGCAATTTTGGGGAAATTGTGGGACACCCTGAGGGAAGATGTCAAACCCAAAGAATGTGAGGTGACTGATAGATCCATCTGGTGAAGGTAGCTGAAAATGTCTGTATTTTACGTGTTCTGCTCTAGCATAAAATGCAAATTAATTTGAATAGTTGGACAAAAAGACAACAATATTTAGGTTTATTTGTATGCTTATTTCCAAAAGAAAAGAGTCAAAGTGTGAAGAAAACACAAGGTGAAACTTTTTTTGGTACTTGCCATATTCCCAGTGACATATCCAGAGATGCATATTTAGAAGTCAATTTTGTTTTTTCCAAGGGAAATCTCCATGGTCAGGAGAAGAAATTCAAGCCTGGGAGTTGAGGCCAATTTAATCCAAACACTGCAGGAGCAGTTGCACCAAGCTCACAAATTTTAAAGTCGTGTTTTGTGTCCCCTTTTAAAGTCATGTTTTGTGACCCCTTTGTCATGGATTATGGGTTGAATCCATGAAAACTTGACCATCTCTGGAGGAATATAGTTTTATTACACCATTTATCTAATTTTAAAGCCAGATTTAGATTATATATCAATTTAGACTTTGTTCACATATAATTATTTAGATAGAAGTAGTTCTTGCTGCTCTTCAGTGGCAATGTGGTTGTGTGGAAGTCACTCTTGCCATCAATGGATGAATTAAAGCTTGACTCCATGTGCTGGCTCAGATGGAGGATTGCTTTGGACCCACACAGCTTTAAATCCAGAAAATAATTTCTTCCTAGAAGTGCATGTCTTGGCAGGGAATATCCTGCAGCAAAGCAGCTCCAGCAAAGCAGATTTGGAGCAGAAGAGCCTCCAGTGCTGTTGAGAAGAGTGGGAGAAACCTTGTTTTTTTTTTTTTTCCCAAACCCAGCATAGCAGTCAGGTTACTGAGAATCACATTTGGTCCAAAATTGACCAACGTTGACTAAAACTGTCCCTTCCAAAGGAAATGCCAAGGGCAGAAGGACCCACTGCTGCTCCAGGCTGAGGGCACAGGGTGGGCGCTGTGGATGAGGACATGGCAGAATCGTTTTTTTCCATCCTGTCCCCCTTCAAAACCCCAATGTGAGCCTTTTATCTGCTGTGCTGCAGCTGGAACTGCCAAATAGAAGTAAAATAAACTTAGACATCATTACCCTAAGCCAGAGTGGCTGGTTTTAGACCAAGAGATCCAGTGACTGTGATATTTAATAGCGTTCAGGGACATCTAATTTGCAATCTTTTCATCAGGTCCAAATCATTCATGTTATTGGTTTGCTATTATAAAACAGCTTTTCTTTCACATCTCTCGGCCACCCAGGCCCTGTTAAATGTCTTGCACTGTGTCTTAGTGATCTTTAATATTTATTTTGTAAGGTGTAGCACAGTCTATCCTCTATTCTTGCTTAACCACCTAAGCCAAAAATCCCCTTCAGTTGTTAAAGAGCTTAATTTTGCACCTTAGTTTTTTTTTGTCACACCTCATGACAAGGAGTAGATAATCATTACTGCCACTAATGGCCCTGTTAATCCTCTCACAGGTATTCACTGAAACTGCTGGAAGTAACTGTTGCTGTGGCTGATCTAGGGCTCAGTCGCTGGGTATTATGTGCTGTGTCAAGGGAATAAAAAAAAAAAAACATGGGATGTTCATGCTGTAAATTGTTCTTACAGACCTGCACAGCTCCAGGACCCACTGTGCTCTCAAAAGCTGAAGTTAAACCAGAAGTTAAAGCAGGACCTGCCTGGGCTGGATTGCAGAATCCACCCCACTATCCCACTCCCATAATATTCTGATTTCCTCAGTCAGCAGTTGGAGAGGACTGGAATAGGATAAATTGAGTTGAATAAATTAATGCTTTTTAAAAGGATCACATAATCATAGAACGGCCTCTGTAGGAAGGGACCAGAGAGATCATTTCATGGGCAGGGACACCTTCCACTGTCCCAGGTTACTCAGAGCCCCAATCCAACCTGGCCTTGGGCACTTCCAGGGATCCAGGGGCAGCTACAGCTGCTCTGGGCACCCTGTGCAAAGCCTCACTACTCTCACAGGCAAGGATTTTTCCTAATACCTCACCTAATATCTAATCTGCTGTCAGTGTGAAGCCATTCCCCCTTGTCCTGTCCCTCCAGCCCCCTGTAAAGTGTCTCTCCCCACCTTTCTTGCAGGCTCCTTTCCTGTGCTGGAAGGTCACAATGAGCTCACCCCAAAGCTTCTCTTTCTCAGGCTGAACAACCCCAGCTCTCCCAGCCTTTTTTTCCAGCAGAGCTGCTCCATCCCTCTGCCCAGTTTTGAATTCCCCCTCTGGGAGGAGGAACTCAGCAGCTCCAGGTCCTCCCAGGGCTGGGCCAGCTCTGCAGGTGGGGTCTCACCTGAGCAGGGCAGAGTTCCCTTCCAATTCCCAATCCCCCTTCCCTGTTTCCCTGGCTGTGGGATGAGCCCAGGACTGTGGGCTGTGGTCATCCTTTCCTGCTCCATGTCCAGCTGGGCCCCAGCGTCAGGGCACAGCAATGTTTGGAGCTGTTTTTGGCACTGACGCTCCTTCAGCAGACGGGAGAGATCCTGACCTGCCTTCCTCCCGTGGCTGCACACAAGGCTCTGTATCAATAAGAAAATTATTTGTGTTATCTCAGTCAGTTAAGGAGGGTATTTAGAAATAATGAGGTGGAGCCCAGAGCTGTAAGGTGTGGTATGTGCTTTAATAAAACAAACAAGCAAATTATAGGGATGGAAAATTCATCCCAGCCTGAATGATGAATAACAACTTAAGTTAAATATGTAAGCAGTAATATTCTGTGAAATGTAGAGTAAAACTTAAAAAGAGAACCCCATCTCAGAGTGAACCTCGAGTTAAATCAGAAAGGAAAAAAATATAGAGATTTGTGTTTTTTTTTTTCTGGGGGGAAAATAAATATAAAAGGTCACAGCATGTCTCTAACTTATGTGGACATGGCTGGAGGGAAATGCTGTGTGCAGAGCTCTCCCATGGACTGCAGGCTGCAGCTCAAAGCAGTAATTGTGAGTGATCAGTCAGTGCATTTGTCTGAGGCAGAAGATCCTGGATGTTGGGATTCCTGGGGGAAAATCACTGCCATTGGTGCTGAGATGCAACTCTGGATTGTGGCCAAATCCCCAGCTGGACCCAGCACCACCACAACAGGGAAAGTTCTGTGACATTTTCTGGTGTTTGATAAGGCGCATGAACATCTTCAGCCATGGCTGAGTATTGCTTGGGGTTTGGCTATGGGAGCGAGTTACTGTGGCTTGACAAATTAACAGACATCAGATGAGCCCCAGAAACCAGTTTGGTGCACCCTCATGGCCTGGGGCAATGGGAAGGTAAAATACATTATAGGAGAGAGAGAAAGAAAGAGAGAAAGAATGAATCTCAATTGGTTTATCCTTTTTTGAGGTGGCCCAAGACCATACAAATGAGGCAGAGCAGATAGGAGTTTTTCAGTCTTGTGGTAAATTTTGTGTCTTAGCTCTTGGCCTATAAAATTGCCTGTGCTCTGGTTGCCTTAAAATCCTAAATAAAGCCAAAGTCGGATTAGTGTGGATGTCTGCGGGTCCCTGCCTTTCGTGGGAATGATGAGAGATGGGACATCATCTGGCTGGTAATGGGTGAAAATCAGGCAGAGAAAGTTAATTCCAGCTCTTGAGTACATGATCTCCACAAAATCAGTATGTTGGTCAACTTTAGGCAGATCCACATGGAGTTCTTAGTTCCTTTTAGGATTTTATGCTTTCTGTAACACAGGGTCTCATGTCAGTGGAAGGGTGGTGGGGGCAGAAATTAAGATATTGGTTAAAGTTTGAAGTGATTAATTTCTGAGTGTGCATTTCTCCAACATCTTCTTTCTTTCTAAAGAAGCAGTGTGTGATGTGACACATGTTGCAATGCACTCAGACACGCTGTTAATTTTGTCGGGGACAGATAAAGCAGATTTTGGGGATGACTTCAGCTTTTTGTGCCTCACTTTGTTGTGAAGTGTCATAAATTGCCCAACTTCAACCTGACACCCTTCAGGAAATACTTATCCTAGCACTGAAATTGCCAAATACCCCAATTTTTGTACTAATTATGGGCAGCATTGCTCTGGGAAGGCTAGAAGAAACATGGTGGTGCTTATCTATATATTGAGAGGGGAAAGATTTTTAATTTGGAGGATGAAAATGCCTTTTTAAAGAGTAAACAGGTAAAAATATCACTTTCCTTTTAGGTTATTTTCTGTGGAAGCTCCATCATCTCTCTTGGGGACTCTCAGCACCTCGTAGTACAAGGATCTTCTCTTGTAGAGCATCATGTGGGTTTTCCTAATAATTATTGACAGCCCACTTGGCGCACAGTGGTTTTGTGTGACAGGGGGCCTGAAATGTTTCCTTCTAACCCAAATTCTTGGCTGCAGTATATGGGCATCTGGAGGGTGAGTGCTGTGATGGTCTGGGATTGGGCAAGACAATGAAATTTATGTCTAAAACTCTGCCACTATAAACATGGGCTGCAGAGCCATGAGGGGGAGAGCGCTTGGACTAAAATCTTGGGTTAAAACTTGGACTAAAATCTTGGGTTAAAACAATTTGCAGGCAGCAGAAAACAACATCTGAGTCTAGAAGAGGTCAAAATCCGTAACAGCAGTGAAAGGAATGATTATAAATCAGTGCAATAAAAGAGACAGATTGGAACAAAATAACATAGAAAATTTTGAGAAACCATGTTATAAGATTGTATAAATCAAGAGTAGTCCAGGGTGGCCACAGGTCTAACAGTGGTTTCAGGTCTTGCTGGTTGCACTCTCTGCTAGATCAGATTTCAGAACGTTGATTTGTGCTTGACAAAGCCCACCCTGGTCCATGTTTACTTGTATGAACATTTATTAATCCATAAAAAGCAAAAACCTGCTCTCCTTAACTCCATCCTGACTGCCAGTAGGGAATTGAAGTTGCAGGGATGAGATATGGCCCTGGGATGCTTTGGAAATGGTGTTTGGAAAATTGGTGGGATGTTGGGAAAAGATGGCTTGGGAGCTATTTAACAAACCTGCATGTGAAGGAAAACACTGTATTTGTTGGGGTTTTAACTGCGTGTATACATTTTAATTTTATTTCTTTTAAAATAATGGGACATTTCAATATCTGGCACGGATGTGTATGATCTGCTTTTAACTTTAAGCACAAATAAGGGGTGCAGCCAAGATAAAGTGATATTTAAAGCTAGACCAGAGTCTTATACACTCCACCATATACCCTTATAACTATAAAATTATAAATAAATCTGATAGTGGTTAATTGAGGGATGTGGACAGTCCCACTCACAGCCTGAAATGTTCACCTGGTGCTGAGGTGACAATATCTGACCCCTGTCAGGTGGGAGGGATTCAGGCAAGCCAGGTCACCCTGGCTGTGTCTCATTGAACCCATACAAGAGAAATAATGAATTGTGCTCTAATAATGAATTGTCCTCCAGGAAATCTTGGGATTTGCTGCTGAGCAGGATATCCCTGTTTCATAGGAAACCTTCCAGATTTATAACTCTGGTTTGTAGCTTAGGAAAACATGTAACAAAAACAAAGAAAAATCAGTGTAGAACACCGATGACCACTCTAATAAATACTTTTATTTTTGAATAAAATAAAAGAACAAGCAGGAACATTTCCGAGTTTCACTAGGGCTGTCTGTTATTCCCGTTATTCCTATTATTTAGTTATATGTCAGACTTAAATCAAGACCCACACCAGACAAAACCTGCTGTCTGCTCTCCCTGCCTGACATTATTTTTTTGATGAGAACTTGGACTCTCCCTGGTGATGAGAGAAGCTGTTCCTGAGCTCATCTGTCGGTGCAAGAACTGCCTCAAGAGCATCTAGCAGCTCTGCAAGGTCTGAAATGAATCTGTCAGTGCGCTGACCTTGCCTCTGCCCTTACTCCAAGTATATGCATTGCTAGATATCAACAATCTAAACAGAGCTAAAACCCTAAGCAACCAAAACATAAACAATCAAAACAACAAATGCATTTGTTGCATTAGCTGACAGCACCCATAATGTCACTGGACAAATATGTAAATACTGACCTAAATCCTTTCTGCTGGAGACTTTTGTGCTCACTTTTAATGTTGGAACAGACAGCAGCTCCAGCATGGATAGCCCTGGGTCTGACCAGGAACCTCAGTGCCCACATGGGCACTCCACAGGCCTTCAGGGAACCCTGCTGCAAGGAGGATTTCATTCTTGGCAATTTTGGCACCACTCATTAGCATTCAATTAATTAAAACCAAACTTCTAATATCTCTTGGCCGTGTTCAAAAAAATAGACATCTGAATGTGCAGAAAACTGGAGTGCTGGCCCAATCCATCAATTAGTTGGACATTAATTGCATTTTTTCCCACTGACTTCAGGAGCTGTGGATCAAGCTAAACGTGGTAGTCTGGGTGGAATCATATTTTTGCTGCTGAGGCCAGAAGGCTTTCCTAGGTGTTTCCTGAAGTGGGGTGATGAACACGAATGTTCCTTTCCATCAGGAAGCAGGATAACAATGCCTTGGAGCTGTCTCAGCAGGGTATTCCAGCTTCTCCAAGCTCAGATTTTGCAGCACCATGGAAATTGCTATCAATTGATATCAATTGATATCTCATCTTTAGCCTTTTGACTGAGCAGGGGGTGCTCATTTTTCCCAGCATAACCTCTTCCCCAAAAAGCAGGAGGGGCTGATGGTGTGAGCCAAGTTGAAACCAAAAGGCTGGATAGATTTTTAAATTTTTAAACATCCAAGGAAGGGTTTTTGGCAGTAATGATGAAAATATCTGCACTGTACAGTTAGATGGGACACAGATTTGTGCATCAGCAGTGTCCATGTGAGTTTATAATTACCTGTGTCCACATAAAAGGAAAAAAAAGCAGCCAGTTCATCAAAATCATTAAGCATTCAACCAAATCTGTCTTTACATTGCTATAACTCGCATAAAACTGACTTAAAATAGTTTAAAAAGTTTATTTCCCCTCAGATAACAGATTTTTTTGTAAGGATTAGCCAGCTGCTGATGTTAATAGCTCTGTATGACTTTTTCACTTATTCTGGAGCACCTCTTCCTCACCAAGGTGGTGTTCACCTCGAGGGAGGCGGCATTCCCTGGCTTCTGGAGATCTGTGATCTGCTTTATGCACAATATTCAGCAGGAGCCAGGCAGCTCGCTGCCTTCTGGGATCCCTGATGCAATTTGCTATGTATAAAACAGCCATAATGCCATTTACCTGCCTCAGTGAGATTTTATGGGGATAAAACCAAAGCTGGAATTGTCCTTACGAGTGTTTCTGACAGCACAGTCTTCAGCAGCTTTTTTTGGGGAAGCATTTTCAGTTGCTGTGCTCTGAGGGGATGTGGAGGGAAACAATTTATTGTGATTTTAAGGGAGCTGAAAACCAGAATTTAATATTCTCTATTGATGTTTGCAGTGTTTGGAATTTCTGTGGGCGGTATTTCTATTTGGAGTAATTTTTAACAGCAATCTGGATGGTTCTAAACATGATTGGGAGTGATCATTGAATTCTAGGCTGGGTTGGGTTGGAAGGAACCTTCAAGCTCATCCAGTTCCACCCCTGCCATGGGCAGGGACACCGTCCACTATCCCAGGTTGTTCCACTCTTATTTTGGTCTGTGATAATGAAAACAGAATAAAATCCTTTTTACTCTGTTATAGGGAGACTCTCCAGGGTCTTGTGCAGATTCATGTTCAGAACTTTGCTGTCATTTCTGTGAATTCACCTCGATTCTCCTTATTTTCAGCATCAACACATGAAGGAAAGAAAAAAGGGTTGCTTAAACACACGTTCTCCCTCAGTGAAATGACAAGTACTTATAAATATAAACACAATAAAATACCTGAGAAAACAAATAGTATTCGAGCACTTCAAATATTTGGTTTCTCATACAATTATGGAAGTGCAGCAAGTTGCTGCTTCTCTATAATGCTGAAAGTAACATTTTTAATAGAAAGTTCTGTTATCTGCTCTTGTGTAATTTCTTCTAAAATACTAAATAACCAAGGAAATTTTTCATTTGTAATGTAATTTAATTCTGGATTTTATTTTTGATTCTGGTCGAGGTTAACTTTGATGTTTTCAAAATTAATTTCAAAGACCATTTATTCAGCTAATTTCGAAGGCAAAAACAGACTGAAACTTTTATCCCAGTTGGTAAGCAGCTATCCCCTAGTTTTATTCAAGTTTTCACATAAAAATGCCAGTCGGGAATAAAACTGACAAATATATTCAATCAAAGATGGAATATTTTTTTTCCTCTTAAGTTGCAAATGGCTTCATTAAAATAAAAGCACCACCTTAGGGATTGCATAAAGCAGAATATTGGTACCTAAATGGTATTTATGACTCGGCTAAATGTAAAGTGAATTAAAATTTAAAGGATTATAGTCAGGTAGGCCAGAGAGGAATGTCCATTAAGGAGATGAAAGGACCTGCTGTCCCCAGTGACAGGCACACGTCGGGCTGCTGGTCAGGCACCTCCACACTTAGTGGCACTGGAAATGGAAATATCCTGGGTGAACCCTGAGCTGCTTGGGGGGGTTTAATCCAGGCAGAGAAAGCAAAATTCTCCTGCAAACATTCAGGGATGGGCTTAATTTTATGTACGTTTTGTGTGTTTGAAATGTAGATTGATGTGAGTGTAGGTAGAAGTATATCTATACATGAAATATGTAAGCAAATAATCTTTATATTTTATATAGAGATAATATATTGCAATATATTATCTATTATATCTATTTATTATATATGTATAATATATAATACATATGTATATATGTATATGTTTACATATACAATATCTATATAATAATATGTATACATATACAATATCTGTATAATAATATATATACATATAGAATGTATGTATAATAATATAATAACTCTATAGTCAATAATTATAATTTCTATAGAGATTAATGATTGCAATATATTATCTATTATATCTATTTATCATATATGTATTTTAAATGTAGATATATATAATATATATTTGTATGTAATAATCTATATAATATAAATAAATATCTCTCCAAATCGTATATGGATATGTATTATATTTAGATATAAGGTACTACTAGCACTAGCAGGAAGTTGCTGATTAAGAAGAAAAACACAGTTAATGATTTAAATTATAACCTATTTCAGATTAAATTAATTAAAATAAATTTCTTTTACACATACCATGATAAACTCTGCTGCTTCCCCCTCTTAATAAAAAGACCAAACTGTATTTTAGGTATTCATCAGATGCAGAGGGACAAGGAGCTTTCACAGTTAATCTGCCAAAGCACATGTGGAATTTGTGATGTGGGCAGAGAGCTGCTGAGTTTGTACTTCCTTGCACACACTGGCAGGGATGTGTTGCAATTCCTCATTTTCTATCATTAAGAACGAAATAATCACAGGATTGTTTGGGTTGGAAGAACCTTAAAGCCCATGCAGTGCCACCCCTGCCATGGGGCAGGGACACCTCCCACTGTCCGAGGCTCCTCCAAGTGTCCAACCTGGCCTTGGAGACTTCCAGGGATCCAGGGGCAGCCACATGGATTTCTCTGGGAATTCCATTCCAGCTCCTCCCCACCCTCACAGCTGGGAATTCCTTCCTAATATTCCACTTAACCAGCCAACATTTGACTCCACGATCAGCAAGTGACTGGCAGAAATTCTTGGAAGTTTTCTTTTCTTCCCTGTGATGCCTTGTTCAGGCTGCCCTAGAGCAGGGGCTGGGCAGAGTCACCGAATAAAGCAGGGATTCGAAGCAGGGATTCATTCAAAGGATCTCCTGCATGGATGCACCTTGGGCAGCACAAGAGCCCAGCCAGGGCTGCACCCAAGATGAACCAAAATGGCCCCAAAATGCACGAGCGCTCCCGGGGTCTCTCCCTGGGATCAGTTCTGCTCCATTTGCACCTTGCAGTTCATTGTCCCATTGCAGCTTTAGCCCCTGCAGTCCCACCCTGCTTGTTTTTCTCTCTGCAGCCCACGGTGTTTGTGCTCCTGGGCTGAGATTTGGGTCATTTGTCCTTGGTGCCCAGCTGGAGCAGGAATTGTTTTGTCTCCCTGCTCTGTGCACAGAGCTCAGCAACACTGAATGTGAAGCTCAGAGCTGCACACTAAAGCAGCACAGAGCCTGAAAAATAGAGAAGCTAAAACCTGAGACATCCCTTGCACCCTGGTTTCTTCATGGAATAGCCATTGTTGAGTTACTGCACAGCTGCTCAGGAAGCAGTTCCTCATTACTCAAAGTGTTTGGGACCAAAGAATAATTATTCTTTAAGCTGTGTCCTTTTAATTTACAATGCAGTTTATGAAAACCAATATTTTAATTTTTCCTGAAAAAGGTAGAAGCTAAAAATCGGACTGTGATTGGCTCATTTATTTCTCCTAAGAAGAGTATGGGAAGAACAGCAGGCCCTGTAGGAAAACACCCAGCAGATTGGGGGCGTAAGAGAATACGGATACAGGAAAAAATTTCCATTTCCTGGAAGGACAGAAACAGTTACAGTTACAGTTTTGAAAAGGCAGTTCTAAAAAATACCCAACCCTTTTTAAACAACTGTCACTGTCTGACACCTGTCTGGGCGCTCCCTTGGCCATATTAATGTGGGGTTTTGCTCCAAGAATTGGTCTTGCCCTGGAAAAACCCCTTTCATCCTGAATTCAGCCAAAATGCTCAGTCCTGAAGTTTATTCACCACCCCCCTGAATATCATACACCCAAGATCATGACAATTGTTGGTGTGGAGAAACAGATACCATTCAATTCACCACTTTTTTAAAAGATGTGGCTAATTTTCATAGCAGTCATTTGCGTAATTTTATTTTTTTCCTGTTGCTTCTGTCCAGCTACTTACTAGGGCAACATTTAAGTCATCCTGGAATGCTGCTGTGATATTAGCAATTGTATTTTAAGTGCTTCTGCAGAGAGTTTGTAGAGGAATGAACAAAAGGAAAAGGGGTTCTAGTGGGCAAAGGCAAAGGGAGATGCATCACCAAACAACAAACCTGTTCCAGGTGAGTGATTCAGAGTGGTCACTGAACGATGCTTGGAATAATGGAATGGAAGAAAAAGTGAACCAAACCCACTCCATTTCTGAGGATAAATTAACTTTCTGGACTGTTTTCAGTTGGTTTGTAGGATGATAACCATAAAACTGTGCTGCAGAGATTTGAATATAACATGCCATGTAGAAAAAAGAGAATGTATGAGAAACATGTCTTTAATCTGAGGCACGGAAATAAAACAAAGCTATGGATGAACTGTGCTAATTGCCTCTTGCAATTATGGGGAGCTGACTCATAAAAGTACCAGACTGACACCAGCCGAAATCACACACAAAAAAAAGCAAACAGAACATTTGGAAGTAACTTTTGAAAAGGTTAATATTTGCTAAGGAAGAGGAATCATATCCTGGGGGAAGGATGTGCAAACTGCTCTTGGAGCAGAGAGAGCTCCACTCACGGGTGAGGCCCAGACAGAAATGTGGATTTTGTACACGCTGGGGTGGCAATCCCTGGAAGAAGATGCCAGGGACACATCAGGGACACTGGATGGAGATTCAGGAAAATCACATTTTAATTTCAAAGCAGTGTGTTATGAGAGGCTTGTTTGAAAATTATCCATTCTGCCCAGCTCAAGGGGAAACCACTTTATTAAGCTTGACTTTAGTAAACTCTGTGTTTAGAAGAGGTTTTGGTGGTATAAATATTTTATAAAAGAACTTTTTTAGAAAGCTTTTGATAGCAAAACTCAGGACCTGAGGAAATGAGAAAGCTGGTTTTCCTGAACATATCAGCACATTTTGAATCAGTGAATTAACTTTCTAAGGAGTTGTTTGTCAGAAAGTTCCAAAATTCATCAGCAGCATTTGCTGGGAAAAGGCAGGGTGTGAAAAACTCCATCCAGAGATGGAAGCTGAACTCCGGCAAACAGGGGTGGTCTGGACAGAACTTTAAAAGGAGCTGAGAAAGCTCAGCCTCCCCCAATATCCTAAAAAAGGTAGAAGCTAAAAACTGGACTGTGATTGGCTCATTTATTTCTCTGGGAAAAAATATGGGAAGCTCAGCAGGCACTGCAGGAAAACACCCAGCAGATTGGGGGCGTAAGAGAATATGGATACAGGAAAAAAATTCCATTTCCTGGAAGGACAGAAACACCTGGGGATGGCTGATGCCAAACACTTCTCTGCTGCTGAATGCCCCAGAAGGGATCTGGCAGGTCACTGTGTACTTGCACACATTTAGCAGGCCTTTTATCAGAGAGTTTCCACAAAAATATCATTTGGGCAGTGACTCAGCACTTGAGGTAGGTGGCAAAGGGAAATAAAATACATTTTTAACCCCTGGAGGTGTTATAAAGTGTGATGTTTATAGAAGGCATGGGGAAGATGCTGGTGCATTTTGCAAAAAAAAAAAAAATTCTTCAGCATGAACAAGTTCACAGGACCTAAGGAGGAGAATGTAAAGAACCCAGGAGTTAGGCTGGGGTGGAAACTGTTGAAGGAGAATTCTGCACAGAGGAGCAATGGGTGAGACTGCAGTCTGTGTGATCCCCCGCCATGAGGAAAAGAGAATTTTGCCTGCACGGAAAAACTCCGTTCTCCCTCCTTACTTTGGGTAAATCCCAAGGGATGTGCCCAGAGGAAACTCCTCTCAGGCCAAGCTTTACTGCATCACTTTCAGCCACTCCATTTGCTGGGCAGGCTGTACCTCCACACTCCCAGACATACATTTAATGCATAGATCTGAAGCGCCCTCCTCACCTCCCACCCCTCTCCGGGGTCACCAGAGAAACTGAGCTCCTGCAGATGCAGCTGTGGGTCATTTTTGGGGCCCTGTCCAACTGATTACCATGTCCTTGCAGGGTGTGTGTGGCAGAAAGCTTTGCCCAGGGTTTTGCAGGGAGAGGAGTCACTTCGACAGCTGTGCTTTATGCAGATGAGGAGTCAGGGTAGCAATGCATAGGAAAAGCTTTTGGTTTTGTTTATTTGGTAATAAAGGGAGAAAAATAAAAGAATTCTTTCTTTGAAGCAGGTCATCGTTAGAGGGAAATGTTGTTGTTTGAGTGCGGGTAATTAATGCCCTCTCAAGGCTGAGACACACCTGAAGGACATTTGCTAATGGCATTGAAAAAGTGGTTGGTGCAGCCAGGAGTTTCAAATTCAGGTCATCAAAGGTTCCTGGGTGGGGTCAGGCTGATGCTGCTCACCTGGGGCAGTGATGCCTGGGGCTGAACTTCCCGCAGTGAAAGCGCCCTGGGTGCCCAGGAAGGAGGATTTGCTGTGTGCTCCCATCACATCAGAGAGAGATCCTGGAGAGCCACCACCTCCTGCTTCTGACCATCATCTACAGCTCAAAGTAGGTGTGATGCAGCTTTTGTCTCTTTGATGGTCTTTGTACAGAGTTCGTGTTGTTGTTTGGCTCAGTTTTGGAGGATTTGGATTGAGCCTGTTTGGTGTTAATAATGAAGAGAGATTTGAGGCTTGGTGTGCCTCTGAGCTTTAGGGTGAGTTTGACCCAATAACGCCTTTTTTTTGGTGGTCCATGAGGACCAAAAGGTTTTATTGTAATAAAAGGGGAAAGTGTTTTCAACAGAGGGAATTCACAGTGGTTGTGGAAGGTAGAGATGATTCTTGTGCCTTTGAGAGCTGCTCCTTTCTTTTAGGCTTGGTTTTGCCTGCGTAAGTAGCTGTTGGAGCTGTAGCATTTTCTGTGCGGTGTTGGAGAGACTTTTTCAAAGTTTTTTTTCAATTTTCATGTTAATGTCTGGCCTTTCTGTTCTCCATCACCACCCCTTGCCCCAGCACGCTTGGCTGCCTCCTCACTGGTTCTTTCCAGAGGTTTCAGTGATGTGTTTCTTTAAAGGTTTATGTATTTTTTGTGGATGTGATTTTGTCAATTAAGAAATTGAAATATCATTGACTTTTTGGCTGAATCCAATGCAGAGATATGGCAGCTGTTCCTGTAATTCATGGAAATGCAAAACCATTGGCATAAATGAAACACAGAGGGCTTTGGGTATGAACTAAAGGAAAAAGGGTCTCTGTAGCAAAGTTGGGATTGAGTTGCAAAAAAAAAAAAAAAAAAAAAAAAAAAAAAAAAGAAGAAAATCTGCTATTCTAGACTTCTTTCCTCATTTTCCTGCAGTAAACTGACTAAATGGCAATGAGTATGGTAATGTACATCTAATCTGGTTTTTCTAAATAGTACAAAAGGGATATGAAAAAGAAAGCCTTACAAACACTCTGGAAAGGAGATATGATCAAATGAAATGAAATTGAAAAAAACTCAAAAATCCCAAAAATCAGGACCCTTTGTGACAACAAGAAAATGGGCGAGCATTGTATCTGGTGCAGTGCAAGGGACCAAAAGAGGCCCAAACTAAGCTCACAGATGTTGCAAAAGCAGGGGAAAAATAATGGAGGAACACACAACTTGGAGGGGAAGATATCAGGAATAAGACAATTAAAAAAAAAAAAATCACAAATTTTTGCCAAAGTCAAAAGACATGAAAAGGTCTGTAACCATCATGTGCAGGGACATGGACCAAAGCTTGCCGTATTTGATCCCTGCTGAAGGCAGAAACAGAAAAGAAGGACTCATGGGCACTGAGGAACCGAGATACCATCAAAGGAAATGAAATTGAGTCAAATATCAGCATGAATTTATGTAGTATCTGATGGCTTTGGAATTTGTATGTGTCAGCACTAGTTCCTACTAATTGTTTAGTGTGAAAATGCATTTAATTCAAGTGGCTGCTGGAAATCCATTTGAAATCCTGTTGGTTTTTTCTGTTTTTTTTTTTTTTTTTTCCAAGTACAAGTAGCTGTGTGTGTTTATGGTGGGAGATAATACTGCTAGAATAAAGAGATTTTTCTGGAAGAGAACAACCTGTAAAACTGTTGGGTGCAACCAAGGGGAATGATCTGAGTCCCTTAAATTGTCTGTGGGATTTCAAGAATTCGTGATGTTGAGTTTTGGCCGGGGAGGGGGGACAGGGCAGTGCTGCTGGAATTTGGAAAAGTTTTGGCAGTATAATCTTCTAGTGACAAGTCAGATTAAAACATGAACTTGAAAAATTTCAGCTTTTTTCTGTGGCAGCTTCCTGAAAGTGGGGTCAGCTTCCATAAGCTGTGGTAGGAGATGAACCAGGGCTGCTACAGCAGGGTAAATCTAGAATCTGTGGTGTATTTTAAGTGTATTTAAGCTGTACTGCACCATTTAAACTGATTTTTTAAATGATACTGTGCTGGGGTGGTTGGACTCTGTTTTTTTCCCTTAAAACAAAGATGTGGTAGAGCTTGTGCAGAGGCACATGCCTGGGGTGGGAAAGAGCTGCTATCCCCAGCTGGGCAATTACTGCACTGCACAGAATTCAGCAGAAAACTTCTGATTTGCAGCAGCTGTGGATGTGGAAATAATTAAAAATGTGTTTTCTGTACCTGAATCATTTTGTATGTGTATGAATGGAGCTGACTGAGATTCTTGGTGCTTCTTTCCTATGCTGTGACCCAACTTATTTATCAGCGGCAGCAAATTGTTAGTCATTCTCAGAAGTACCCTGAACAAAATGTGCCAGCTAAGCTGCACTAAGAGTGGGGGAAGGAAATAAAAACAAAAAAAAAAAAAAAAAAAAAACCCCAAAAAAAAAAAAAAAAAAAAAAAACCCACAACAAAAAAAGCAAAGAAAAAACCTCCTCACAACCTGATCTGGCTGTTATGGGAGACGATTATTATAGTTCTTCACTTGCAAATTTTCCATTTGTGTTAAGTTGCTTCCCACAGTCTCTCACTGTCACATTCATTCAGAAGGCAGAATGGCATTGATAGAGTTCAGCATTTTGGCTCGTTCTGCCTGGAGACTGGACGTACAGGATGTAACAGAAATCTTCCCCCAAAATTCTGCCCTCCCAGTTGTCTGTCTGTTTTTTACTTGAAAGCACTTCTTAGGCTCTCCTCCTCTTCCTTTTGTCCTAATTCGAATATGCTTTGAAAACAAAACAAAACACTTGAAATGGCAATTTTGGAGCTTCCCCCTTGCAAAGCTCTTCCTCTTTCAGATGATTAATAAAAGAAATAAAAACCAGCTCAGAAATGCTGGTTTGAAGCTGCCCTCACTTGTCCAGAGATGCTGAGGGCTGGAGCCCCTCTGCTCTGGAGGTAGTCTGGGAGGGCTGGGGTGTTGAGCCTGTTTAAAGGAAAAAATGCATTAAATTCAAAGAGCTGCTGGAAAATCATGTAAAATCCTCATTTCTCCTTAGTTTTGCCAACTAGAAGTAGTGTTGTCTGCCTCTGGTGGGAGGTAATGATGCTATAGTCAGAATAAGGGGATTGTTCCAGAACAGATCAACTGTTGACGTTGAGAACTCAACTGTGGAGAAGAATCCAGGGGGACCTTAGAGCTCCTTCCAATGTGACAAGGCTCCAGGAGAGCTGGAGAGGGACTGGGGACAAGGGATGGAGGGACAGGAGCCAGGGAATGGCTCCCAGTGCCAGAGGACAGGGATGGATGGGACATTGGGAATTGGGAGTTCCTGGCTGGGCTGGGATTCCCAGAGCAGCTGGGGCTGCCCCTGCATCCCTGGCAGTGCCCAAGGCCAGGCTGGATGGAGCTTGGAGCACCCTGGGACAGTGGAAGGCGTACCTGGGCATGGCAGGGATGGGATGGGATGAATTTAAGGCCCAACACAAATCCAGGTGTGCTCTCCAAAGCAATGCAGAGTGAGGCTCTATAACTTTCCTGAATTAATTAGTTTTGTTTGCAGCTGGTTGCCATCGTGCTCTGGAATATCCACATTAGGGTGCCTGTTGTAGGTGTTGTCAGTCTGGCCTTTCAGTTTAGAATTCCCACCACTATCCCAGCAAGGTCAAGGAAACTCACTCCCACTTCTTTGTGCCTCACATCCTCCTCCCTGCCATGATTTTTTCAGTGTTGCCCCTTCTCTGATGCAGAGGTATTTGCAGCAACGATAACGTCTTCAAAAAGAAACTTAATAAAATGTGCGCACATTTTTATTATTTTTTATTTTTAAGGGCTTGTGATTTACTC